>JAADWP010000358.1:0-25990 GCA_023336215.1 Globisporangium iwayamae
CCCCCCCCCCCCCCCCCCCCCCCCCCCCCCCCCCCCCCCCCCCCCCCCCCCCCCCCCCCCCCCCCCCCCCCCCCCCCCCCCCCCCCCCCCCCCCCCCCCCCCCCCCGGCACCGCTTGACTTTGAGCATATGCAGAGAATAAGCCAGTGAGCCTTCAACATGTATGTATAAAATACGCCATATCAACATGCATTCGTGCAATACGTCAGGGAATACGCCACCTGAAACAAATACACCAAGTTCGCGCCGTTTCAAAAGCGCGTCTTTTGGCGCCAACACTGTTGTCATCAGGTATAATACTGCGAAGCTCTTCGGCAGAACGAACGTGATGCGCTCAGCTCTGCTCTGCACACACACAGCAGCAGCACCTCTTCAACTCTACCCCGATGGACACTGGCGGTACTGGCGATGCACTGCGTCCGCAGCCGCAGCGGCCGCCCGAGAAGCAGCGGCTGCACGCGTCCTTCCAGGAGGATCGGCGGTACCTGGCGCATATGGTGACGCTCGACCAGCACACGCGCGACGAGCGCGTGGACGCGATCCTGGAGCTCAAGGGTTCCGTGGACGCGTCTTCCGCGCGGCTGCAGGCACAGAATGCGGCGCTCCACAGACGCGCACAAGAGCTCGCGGACCAGGAGAAACGCGCGTACAGCGAACTGCTGGGCCAGGGCAAGAACCCGCACGAGGTGGCGCGCCGAGCGCATGTGACGCGTGCCGCTGACAAGGAGCGCAGAGCCATCGAGTCCCGTGTTCAGAGCAAGCAGATCGACATTCTGCAGCACCTGGAGGTCGAGAAGGTGCTGCAGACGCGGCGCGAGCGGCTCGAGCGCGAGAAACAGGCGTTTGAGAAAAAGTACCAGGCCGAGATGGGACGCAGTGCTGTGGAAGAGCGCACCAAGAGCTTCCTGCTCTCGCGCACGGGCAAAGAACAACTCGACCCCACAGGTAAGCTCGTGCGCGTATACCCGTCGCAGGAGACCACACTGCCGGACAAGAGCTTTGGATTGGGTCGCAATCTAGTTCATGATAGTGGACAGCGCCAGAGGATCGTGGATAAGGTCCACACCAAGCGCTTCCACCACGATGCAGTCGCAAATCCCATGCTGCTGCCTCGTCAGAGCTTTGAGCGTGACAATAACAGCGATGGCAACAGTCACCATCCAGGCTCAACGGGCTCCAGGCAGTTGAGCAACAACAGTGGCGAGCGAGACGTGGGATCACCGCCAGGTGCTAGCCCAGAAGCTCTGTTATCAGGCCCAAGTCTAACAATCCCAGGACGAGACCTGCGCGAGATCAATCACCGGCTGCTGCCCGTGGACTCCGCCGACATCCTACCCCCCATCCAGAGCCAGGACCAAGGCTCACTAAGTGGTGCTGGCGTTAAGACCCAGAAGAAGGGCTTTGGGAAGCCCAAGCGCAGTGTCCTGGAGCAGCAGATGCTGGCGAAGGCCCGCGAGAAGCAGAAGAGCAATTTGTTCCAGAAGCAGGTCGTCTGGGGAAAAGAGTTCACGGGTGACGCGTTCCTCTCGGACCCGCCGGTGCTTTGGTTCAAGGACTTTGACGTCGGGATCCCGCTGACACTCACGTTCACACTCACGAACGTCTCAAACACGTTCAACCACTTCAAGTTGACTGAAATAGAGGACGAGGCGCTACGCGAGTGCTTTGAGATCACGTTCGAGAAGCCCGGGCGCATGTCTGCGGGCATGTCGTGCGCCATCCGCATGAGCTTCACGGCCCTTACGGCCGTGGACATCGACACTTTCTTGCCAGCATTGGCTCAGACGGGCAAGTTTCGCATCCCCATCATGTGTACGTGCAAGAAGGCAGTGCCCGTGCTGTTGCTACGCGAGATCACGTTCAAAGACGTGGTCGCCGGTGAGAAGAAGACGATCGCGGTCACACTGGAGAACCAGGGCGCGCTGCCAATGCGGTTCAGTGTCCAGAAAGTGGATAAAGCGTCCGCCAGGGGAGGACCCGAGGTGGACGATCTCAGTGAAGACGTGGTGGGCTTGAATGGCGTTGGTGAAGAGAACCAGGAGCCGCTGAGCGTATTGGAAGAAGGCGGGCGTGGCTTTATGGCAGAAGCCGAGGTGGCTGAGTCCACTGAAACTGACGCAAGGAACCTGAATGACACGTTTGAAGCTACAGAAGCCAGCAACGTGGTCGAGGGCTCTGAAGAGACACACACAATACCTGGAAGCTTCGAAGACCAGTTCAATGACACAACCCCCAGCTTCTCACCAGCGGAAGAGTCCATTCTGGAGTTTGCCAAGAGTTTCACAGTCTACAAGCCCGAAGGCTCCGAGACACCACTGCGTCACACGAAGAGTGGAATCGTGGCTCCCTACTCGAGCTTCGTGATCACCTTCACCTTCACCCCCGCGACGCCCATGACCATCGACAGCCAAGTATTCGCCATCGATTTCACCCAGGAAGGCTCGAAAAGCTCCAAGCCTATGAGGCTTCCATCCAGCTCCATCACAGTCTCCGCCGAGTCGAGTCAGGTGCCGATCTTCACGGCCGAACCAGAGCTCTACCTGGGCTGCTGTGTCTACGAGAAGCTCTATCGCCACCAGCTCGAGGTGTGCAACCGCGGCAAAGTGGCGCTCAAGATCCAGGTGCGCGTGCCCAAGGCCCTCGATGGCGTCGTCGAGTTCACGCCCAACATGGGCTACGTTCAGGCAGCCGCCACTAGCAACAGTAGTAGTAGCACCAGCAGCAACACAGTGGGCAAGCTCGTGGTCCAGGTCAAGTTCCGACCGCAGTCTGGGATGTGGAAGCGCCTAGAGCGCAAGGGCTTTGGCCGCGAGAGCCTGGGCTTCATGGCTGTGCCCGTGCAGGTGATCGTCCCGGATCAGCATGTGCCCGTGTTCTTCCTGCTGGTTGCGCGGCTGACTGCCTCCGGACTTGTGTTCTCCATGGACCGAGTGGACTTTGGCACGTGTCCACTTGGACATAGTGTCTCCCACAAGTTGACTATCGAAAACTCGGCAAGATTACCCCAGCACTTCGGGTTCCTAAAGCTCCCACAGGAGGTGAAGATCATTGACTCGGGGGACGGCGTTGGGGTAACGCTGCTTCCCTTCGAAAAGAAGACACTCACACTTATCTACCAGCCAAGCACTGCAGTCCCACTGCAAGCCAAGCTCTGTGTACGCACGTCGCTTAATCGGGAGTACATCCTCCCGTGTACAGGCTCGTGCCTGGCCACGCCGCTGGTCTTCTCACACAATTTCGTCCAACTGGGCGCGACACAGCTCAATCAGAGCCAAAGCTTCAGCGTCTTGTGTTCAAATGTATCTGAGAAGGCGCAGTCTTTCGAGTTGCTGCTGCCCGAGGGTGCACACAAGTTCCTGCGCGTGACGCCGCTCGTGAGTCGCGTGGAGCCCAACGGCGGTGTGCGCATCGAGATCGTGTTTGCGCCGACGGAAGAGATCTTTGAGGTTGTCGATAATTCATTTACTTCGACTGATGTAGTTGAACCACCGCCGCCACCAGTACCAGTTTCAATGATTGAAGAGGAAGACCACGAACTACAGACTGAGGGCAACCCGAATGGCGTTGTTCAAGCGCCCCGCAGTGGAGCTCCAGGGGTGACCGTGAACCACAGCAGGACGAGCCCATCGCCACCTCTTCCGAGTCATCTATCGCTTTCAAACACTACCAGTACAATGGAGACACCCTGGGAAGTTGGAATCCCACAGGAAGACCGAAGCGTCCACCACCGATGGACTGTGCTCTGCTTCCGTCGGAGTGAGACGTCAAGTGGACACCATTCCAGCAATTCGACCAATAGTATTAGAGGACCGTTGCTCTCGCTCCAAGTGGAGACCACGACAATCGACTCGCAGGTGTTCGCGACTCCAGCGAAGCTTGACTACAGCCAGGTGGCGATCGGCCAGAGCCTCATAGTGAAGCTCACGCTCACCAACAACTCGAGCAAGAGCGACGTGTCATTCAGCGCCAAGCCATTGCACGTACTCGGCGGCTTCCGCATGATCAACAGCCTGCGACCAATCAGGCGCAACGGAGGGACGCACGTGGTCAAGATGGAGTTCAAGCCGCACAGCCCGATCATCTACGAGGACGAGCTCGAGCTCAGCTCATCGTCGATCGGCACAGTACGGATTCCATTAAGAGGCGAGGGCATCAACCCGAGCCTCTCGTTCACGCCGGCCGACGGCTGGCTCGACTTTAAAGACGTGCTCGCGCGCAACAAGGCGGTCCATGAGCTCGTGCTCTCGAACCCGAGTTCGTTCCCACTAACGTACGCGATCGTGCTCTGGCCCGAAGACTCGGAGCCCGTGATCACGAGCAACGGACTCCCCGTGTTCACGTTCACGCCCAGTGAAGCGCTGATCCCAGCACAGGGCTCGCTGGCCGTCAAGGTGGCGTTCAACCCGGTGGCGCAGAGACCCGAGCACTACAAGCAGACGTTCCGCATCAAAGTACCCAATGAGTCTGAGCGACACGTGCTCACGCTCTCGGGACGCTGCTGGGAGGATCAGCTGTACTTGTTCGCGCCAGCACAGCTGGACTTGTCTCCCAGTGCACCAGCAATTCGTGACTTGTTAAGAGCACCAGTGGCTGAACCTCCACCAGTGATTGCAGACCCGTTCGACCTGCCACCGGGAGTGAACCTCAGTGCGCTCTTAGGCTCAGCGAATCCGCTGCTGCTCAATGCGGGGCTTCGCAAGACGCAGCAGACGCTCACCCTTACGTTTACCGATGGCGACGAGGACGGCAGCAGCACGAGTGACGGGCGCTCGCTAATCCGGCAGCTCTTGGTCGGGAGCACGCTGGCACCGTCCGATGACGAGACGCAGGTGAGCTCTGGACAGCCAACAACTGGAAAACCTGGAGCTCCACCGCCAGGTGGTGCCACTGCAAGCAGCTTTGAGCTCGTGCTGGTGGAGAACGCAGCTCACCCGGAGTACGCCAAGTTCTTCGCCCTCGAGCCTATGAAAGGAGCGCTGATCGCCGGCCAGCAGCTCCAGGTGCATGTGAGCTACACTCCCCCATTGCAGTCTGCTGCTACCGCTGCCAGTAGCACAGTTGGGGGCACTTCAGAAGATGCGGCGGCGGATGCTGCACTGAGAGCGAAGCAGCGGGAGCTGGTCGTGTCACAGTGGATAGAGGTGCAGGCGGTGTGTACATTACGAGGAGGCTTCCTGTGGCGCCAGCTGCCACCATCAGCGCAATCTGGAGCAGGTGGAGGCTCGGGACAGCCTGGAGCTCCGAAGGGTGGCAATGCCGCAAATGACTTGGACGCACGGACCGTGCACCTGACGCTGCGAGCCAAGATGAAGACCTGATGGTGACATGGAGCGCCCGCAACCGAATCCGCACGTTCGTTGAGCGTCGTCGACAGAAGCGCTCTGTTAGAGGGAGCTTCTGCTCAAGAGGTCCAAATCCATTGACCACCCACCTCTGCTCGCCATGTCTGAGATTGAAGGTGACAAAAACCGAGCGAGGGCTGTAAAGCGAAGGAGAGGCAACAAAGAGCAGCGGCTGTGGTGTTCGCGGCACAGCAGAAATCTTGTCGACGTCCGAGTTGAGGCAAACAAGTCAAAAAAAGTTAGTCACCGATCGGAGCTTGGAACAGGGGTTCCGACGTATCGTGGACAAAGACGTTAGTCATTTCTACAAAGTGGTCCCCAATCCAAATCCTGCGATGCAGAATAATGGTCTCCTCTCTTTATAAAGCACTCGCTCTTCGCTCTTTGCATTGCGAGAACAACGCATCTTCTCGCACGCCTCATTCCAGAAACAATACTCCCCCAGCACCAAGCACACAGCAGCAAGCAGCGTCATGTCACTCACCAGTAACCCTAGCGCTACCACCCGCGTGAGCTGCGCGAACCACCTCGGCAAGCGCAAGGCTCGTTCGGCCACGGTAGCCCACAGACAGCCGACTGAGGACGAGTCGACGCTGGTTGCTCTCACACTCGTTCTTCAAGAGCCCTTCGGTATCGTCGGGGAGGTCGTGGTGATTGCTGGCTGCGGGCGCACTGCCGAACTACTGGCCAAAGCGTTCGTCGTAAACGGTGCTAAGGTGTACGTCGCCTCAGCAGAGGCCTCGATTGCTCCTATCACCACTGCGCTCACCGCCGCGGGACCAGGTAGCTGCATCGTAATTCGCGCTGATTTGGCCACAACGTCCGGCAGGGCTGCTCTCGCGACACATATCTCAAAGAGTGAAGAGCCCGTGGACCTACTGGTCAACACCCCCGCTTGTGCAGCAGCAGAGTCCACGGCATCGGATCTGGCCGAAGAGCAGTCGAGTAGAAAGAAACGGAAAGGTACGAGCGACATCGTGAGAACTACTGTTCTGCTATCAAAGCTTCATTCAGAGCAGCCAAAATGGACGGTGAGCCGGTGTGAAACCATGCACGAGGTGTCGCAGTCGACACTGCGGCGCAACTACGAACAAGCGATCCAGATGGAAACACCTGGGACCCTCGATCACGTTCCAGACCCAGAGCCTGGTTCAGATCCTGTGTCTGGAACAGGTCCCAGTCCAGATCCAACAGACACACCACCTGTCTCGCACTCAGCGACTGACCCAGTCGACTTCTTTGACCAAGAAGAGATCAATGACGAGCGCGAAACTGATACGTCAACCTCAGTCTCCCACGACTCTGAATCTCCATCTGAGAGTGCTTGCGGCGAGCCGGTCAAGCCAGATCCGTCGGACGGACCGTGCACGTGTCGCTGTCACTGCCCTCGTTCCGGTGATCTTCTTTCTGACGAGCATCTCCAAAGCCCAGAGCTAGTCGATTCCTTCGTGGAGCTGCTCGATTTTCCTGACAGAATTTGTGAAAACCGGTCAAGTTATGATTTTTAAAAAAGCAAAACTAAACCTCTTTAGCTAAACCTTTGGCTGATCAAATAAATGAACACCAGCCACAGTCCGCAATGGAAGTCATCGATACCTCAAGCATCAACGCTGAGCCGCTCGACGCCGGTGACGCGCTCTTCGAGTACGTGCAGCAGCTACACGCGTGGCTGCACTGGGACCCGGCATCCAACTCCAAGGGCGCGGAGAAGCGCGACTTCGTCGAGGCACTCACGGAGATCGCGGCGCTGCCGCTCGACAGCATGAGCATGGAGGTGCGGCGTCTCTTGGTCGACGGCAGCGACCGCCACCACCGTAGCGTTGACGCTAGTGGTTCAATTCCTAACAACAGCGCTCCCGTGACGAACATCATCGCGGCGCTGGGCTCTCGCGACGTGCTGCTCAAGTGCAAGGCCGCGAACGCTTTGGGCTCGATCTGCATCTCGCGTGTCGCGGGCCAGCGGCTGCTGGACGCGCGCGGCGACGTGGTGCTCAAGAGCCTCATCCGCATGGCCACGTGTAAGAACAAGTGGGCTCAGAGCGACGCATTTTTCGTGCTCGGGTGGATCGTCGTCATCGCGGACGAGGCTATGCTCAAGCAGCTCGCGCGACTCGTGCCCACGGTCGTCCGCTTCCTGCACCGAAGCGTCACCCAGGATGGCGACAGCGGCAGTCGCGGTAGTGGTGACGACAGCTCATCATCCTCGCCAGCGTCATTATTGTCCGAGGAGGTGTCCAACTTTCGCATCTACGCGCTCGTCCTGCTGCTCAACTTCATCCAGCGGGACGTGGGCATCTTCGCCTCGGCCGGCGACGCGACATCCTCACTAATGCTCACGATGAACGCGATTATCCAGAAACTCAATGCCCAGACCATCGTGTACTCTGAATACTCTAGTGACGACGACGGTGACAGTGAAGAGGTCAAGCGACTGTTGGCGGCAAACTGCTTTGAGATGACCGAGTTCGTCGAGCTTTTGCGTCTCACAATCACGTTCACGAGCCTGCTGGTGGACCAAATCGAGAGCGTCGCGCCGCTAGTACTGGAAATGAAGATGCTGCCGTCGCTGCTGCGTCTCGCCCAGGTGCTCGCTCGTGTTCAGGAAGCCGAGCTTCTAGGCGGCGATGAAGAGACCGGTGACCTCAAGGAACGCATGGCGGCGATCGTGGAGACTGTGGTCGCGTCGAGGTGACAGCACAAGCAGATCGGCCTTGCTTTGGTTTCGCTCAAGAACAGCGCCTTCTCTATGTGGACATATTTAACACCCTCCTCACGCTCAATACAAGACTTGCATTTTGTGATTAGCATCAACATGTGTGCGTGTGTGTTAGTTACTATGTGTTATCGGACTGGGAGCGTGTCATCAAGTGCTCACTAACAGCCACCGCAGCGGCGTCATCAGCAGAGAAGCTCATCGTGGTCGCAGAAGCAAAGTCGTCGGCCTCATCAGCGACACGCGACGCCGACTTGAGTGTCCAGGAGCTCGGTGGGTACGCGAAATTCACTTCGCTCGCCTCGCGCTCGATCATCACAGCGTCGCCCGTGATGCTGATCATATTGTACACCTGATTCCGGTACAGCTGGCTCGACTCGATGGGTACAAGGCGGAACGTCAACATCGCATTGCCTCCCAGCGACCGCACATGTGCACGCACGATCGCGATTGCCTCGTTCACGAATAGGTGGTAAAAGGCACCGAGTCCACCACTCTCGCGCACTGTCCAGCTCTCCTTGATGAAATGCAGCGTTACGCGGCCTAGGTACCTCGTCACGTGCGCTCCTGGGATGTACGCCAGTGGTGTGAGCTCGATCCACTCGCGACCATACGAAGCGGACGCATTCGAGTTGCCGCCGAAACGCGTACCACTCGGATGCGCAATGCCTCGCAAGTGCGAGAAGCTACCACCGTTGAGAGGCGTAGGGATCTGAAGACGGCTTCGGCCCGAGAGCTCAATGTCGTGCACGACAACTCCGTTGTCCGCACGCTCGCCCAGCGCTTGGGCTGTGTCTTCGAACTCAAGCGCGAGTGCTGCCTCTGCCAGCATGTTCTCCAGCGGCTCTTCGGTCTTTTCCAGTAGCACCATACCAATCAGAACCACCTCAATCTGCTCAGCCACATCATGAGAGCACAGTTGATCAGTTCTGGTGTTGAGAATGCAGTGGATTTGATGAATAGTTGCAAGAATATGAAGCCAGAGCCTACCATCGTCTCGGAGGCCACGGATATGCGCGTCTTGACTCCGCAGATCGCGCATGGAGTGTACGAGCGAATCTTGAACAGCAGGCTGTTGGTGGAAACAGTAGCAACGCACGTAAGCAAGTAGAAATCGCTGCGTTCATGCAAGTTATAAAGAGCTATTACCTGGCAAAGAGCTCTTTGAACACGACCGAGAGCAGTTCGTTGAGACGCGTGTCACGCATACGGTCTTCGTCCCACTCGACGCGCTTCATCGACACGACCAGGTGGACGTTCTCGCCTGGAATAAAGTCACCAGGCAGGCGATCCGTATTGCACATATAGATACCCTAATTGACCACAAAGACGGTTGTCCACTGCGGCATTAATAGTGATTGTAGAGATACGAGCACCAGGCGTAAATGTTTACCTCCGGTAGCTCTTGTTCGATCAAGACGGACATCAGATCTTCATCCGTCTCGTCGTCGATCTCCAGCACGAACGTGTCCTTCGAGTCACTGCGGATCAAGTGATGTTTCAGTCAGTAAACCAACTGCGTGGTGGCAAAAATGAACGAAGGAGCATAGTATACAAACCTGAACCCGTCGACGAGCGCCTCTTCTTCCGACTCGGAGCTGGATTCCGAGGACGAGCTGAGGTTCTTACTCTCGTTCTCGGCTGTTGCTGATATCGATAAAATCGAGCTCGAAGATGCCGCTGCTACGCCTCCTGCTAATGTTGCTGGTACTCCAAACTCGTTTTCGGTTCCTGCAACTGCCGAAATTTCTGCCGGTGACAATGATGGTACTCCGGTCTTGACATCCTTCACAGATTCGAGTGAAGCTGCGGCGAGCTGCTGCATCTGCGTTTTCCGACGCATGCGCCGCTGGGCGATGCGCGAGTGCGTCGGCGGCAAGAGGAATCGCTTAAAGCCCTTGCCGTCTTCGTCGAGGACGAAGCTCAGTGCCCCACCGGCAGATTGCTGAGAGCGAAGCATGCGGTTGCTGAAATACTCGTGCTCTGGTTGCACCACGCTCACGCGATCTCTGTGAAGCTGTAGGGTTGACGAAGCGGACATAATCAACGTCAGTAAGAAGGTTCACCATGAAGAGAAAGTGAGCACGTGAGCTGGCATACCTTGTCCTTATTGAATGTACTCAGAGCTTCAATCTGGTTCTGGAGCTTCACGAGGCGTCGGTCTTCATCATCTTTGACCTGTTTTAGTCCAACAAGCCACAGATTGAGAAACCCAGTTGAATGGTCATCAAAATGAAAAGGAATTTCTGCAAACGTACATCAATGTTTCGCTCGATGCGAAGCGTTGGAGGCGACGGCAGTGCAGGCAAATACAATCCAGTGCCAGTGATGAGACCAACGATCAACGATCCTCCGATCTGCAGCACAAACACAATACATTGTAAACAACTGAACAGTGTCGCCAGTACGAGGCAGTAAACTTTCCATCACGCACCTGAATCTGCGAATCGAAGCTAAAGACAGCGTTGACGCCGAGCACCTTCATTTTCACGATAAGCTGCACAGACACAGAGAAAAATACCACATGTCAATCGTTTTACACCCCGCATCCCATATATCTCCCAGCCCGACGTATTAGCTCAAAACTGTTACGCACCTGACGATACAGCTCGTACTCCAAGAACGGCAGTGACTCTGACACGATTGTCGCGTTGACGTCACCGGCTCCTTTTCGACGCTGGCGGCACACTCGCGCTTGGATGAACGTGCCTTTGCCCATCATCGCGAGGCCAGAGGGAGGTTCGATAGACGCGATCAGCATCTCGGGCACCCACTTGTTGCCGCAGATACCGCATCGCACCATCCGCATACTAATGATCACAGAGTAAAGTTTACCAGTGTTAGCAAAGCTTTGCAGCAACAGTCAGCACACCAAGTTCCAGGCATTCCAGTGCGCCTACTTGGAGAATGGAGCCAGCGAACGTGAGTACGGGATGTGGCAAAGCAGACATGGTGAGGTGTTCACGCGGCTCTTCCTGCAAAGTCATGGAAATGGTTAGACACGGAAATGTAAGGTATATAAACCACCGTTCTCTCTTGCCTGCTCTTTGCTCGCGGCGCCGCCGTGTCCCCTCCAGTGCCGGGCAGATGCATCAGCATGGGGCTTCGACGCCCAACAAGCAGCTCCGGAGTGCTCATCGTCATTGGCGACGCTGAAAGCAGCGTGGACGAGCCCTCATCGATGTCGTCATAGCTCATGCTGTGGTCTCGCTTTGGCTTTTCCTTCGTCGGGTTCTTCAGTACAGCAGCAGTGCCACTATAGCAGTAAGAATACAAGAGATGGGGGAGCACTAATGTTACCACACTGTGTGAAAGAGGGACATGAATAAGAGGAGCCATTTACTCACGTTGCGGAGATGACGCAGACGTCGTCGTGGATCGTGCACGACTCCGTGTATCCGATCACGAACGGACACTGTAGAGACTGTGCATGCGCTCGGATCTAATAACATTGCCATCGACACAACGATGAAACAGCACGCACTTTGTGATTAACAACCTCACACAAGCGCCGCTTGCAGTAAGAAATGACAAAACGTACCTCTTCACGCAGTTCCAGCCACCACGAGTCTCGCGTCTCTTGATCCGCGAGCTTCGTGGCGAGTTTCCCCAGGTATTTCACAGAACGCGCGCTCACGATGCCTCCCAATCGGATCCGCGTCGATGGGCTGAACACTTTCAGTGTGATCAGTTGAATTTCCTATCATAGCAACATACATTAGCCCACAATTTAATCAGCAGCAAGAAAATACTAGCGCGGCACTATCGCATGAAACTTACATCGTGCACTGAGATATTAAACGCCTCGGGTGGTTTGAGGGACTTGAGGAAGCGGCGCGGCATATATCGCGGCGACGTGATCGCGTCGATCGCGTCCACTGGCGGAAGCGCCGGCGGCTGTTCGTCTCCATTCAGGCCCTGTCCTTCGCCATCGCTTTCATCGCCATTCTCATTGCGCTGGGAGCTTGATCCACCACCGAGATCCGCATTCGACGGGTCGTTCTTGCCCACGGGCGTGATGTAACACGCCGTACCACATGCACGCGCTACGAGTCCACTGTCACCCTCGACGTCGAAGAACTGCTTGTATGCTAGCACTGCATTGCCACCGAGCTCCAGCGCTTTCTTGCCAACCTATAGAGAATACCAATTGTTAATCAGCAATTAAAACTGTTTCGTAGGAACAACAGGTCGCAATGAGTGCACCATACCAACGTGACAACTTGCGACGACAGTTTGTAGAGCAGCAGCTGTCGATGCTCGTTGCTCTTACGCGACGTGCGAAAGTTGTCGCTCCATGAGTACTCCGGGTCGGCGTGCACCACGAGCTCCTCGACAAAGCCGAGCATTGTGTCGATGCGGTACAGATTCGGGTCGAGCGTTGAGAGCCCGAAGAACTGCACGCCAGCCGAAGACTCGCGGAACGGGTTCACGTCGCCGAAGTAGTGCAGGCGGATCACGAGGCTCAGCTCGCAGCGTACGCCCAACAACGTGTCGTACACGGGGAACCAGCCCTGGATCACGTGGCCGTCGCGCATGAGCAGGCAGTTGAGGTCCACGTACACAATGCCGATCGTCTGTCAAGAAAGTACACACAAACGCCACATCAGCATGGTCCCAGTAGCAACGCGTTAAGAACTATACACACATACGCACCGCGTCACTCGTGTACACGTCATGGTCCATGAGCTTGAACTCGATCGGCTGGCTCTGCAGCACCGAGTCGTCAGCGACGTCGAAGCGGAACTCCTCGTCCCACTTGGGGTTGAGCGTCTTCTTGGAGACCGAGGACTTGGCCTCAAAGGACGCGAAGGTGATGCCCACGTACGCGTCCGCGAGCTTGCTCGTGCGGTCCATCACGGGCAGGTCGCGTGCTTCCACGAGCCGGATCTTGATCGTGCACGGCATCTGCGCTCGATTCTGGGTTCTCTCCTTGTCAAAATGCGTGCAATTATGGGAGCTTCAAGGTTGATTCAAAATACTGGGACGACATTCGTGCGACATGCTAATGAAGCTGACCACTCGCGCAACATCAATAGGGCTTGTTCTTGCAGAGAGTTCAGTGATTGTCTCTCTACAAGAGCCGACTGTTGGGACCAGTCATTCTGAAAAACAAGCTCATTCAGCCAAGCCACAGCAATTGCCTCACATGTGCCATTCGCTGAATCGCCATTGGAGTGCGCAAGTGATGGAGATGAGAACTGTGTGTAGAACATCAGCTGTGTATGTGTGTGCATTAACCACTGTATATATGTATGTGTGTATATAACTCACGCACGCGCGTGCGTCGTGTGGTTCGGCTCTGCTCGGTTTGGGATGGTCGTGGTTTCGCGCCAGTCGTGACTGTCCTTCAAGCACGAGCCGATAGGAAGCAGTCTCATTTTCAGATGAGTGGCATAGTGAAGTTGCTACTTGTTTAGTTCTCGGGATTTACATACCATGATCACTACTTCAGTTACACACTGCATGTTCAGTTTGCTAGGATCTCGGTTTGCAGCGCCGCTGTACTTTAAGCTCTATAACACAATCAAATACAATCGCAATGAACTTGTCCAGGAACCCCTATCATGATCGTGTTATGCTGGTTGCGATTTTGCGTGCTGCGTTCCTATCAATCTACGCTCTATCGTCTGCTGTACAGCCGCTCGGTGGAGTTGATTTGCCGAGAGGAGCGCGTATGCTTGAGCAGCAGCGCTGCCTGGGTCGTTCCAGGGACAACGAGCGACCTGCAGGGAACAAAAGAGCGCCTCATTACCTACAGGTCTGTCCAGTGCAGAAGAGAGCAAACAGCAAGGCAAAACGTACTGGATGAACGGCTCGAGCTGCTGGATCGTCCACTTCTCCTGGACCTGGAAGAGCTTCTCAAAGCGCTGCTTAGCGTCCAGTGGCAGGTCTTCCTCGGGAAAATACACGACCCGAGTCGGTTTCCCCTTGTGCGTCTTCACGAGGCCAACCCCACGAAGCATCTCAACGCTGACAGTGACTTTGTCCGGCACGCGAAGCACCCACTTGTCCATAAACTGATCCAACTCCCAGCCGTCGCCACCGCTACCTCCCGTTTCATGAGACTGCACGCTTTGCTCTTCGAAGAGCTGCTTTGCGCAGAAGCCCGCGATCTTGCTCGGCCCGAGCGTGCACGTCTCCCTACCGCTCTCTTCTGTATGCAGAGTGCCGTAGATTTTGCAGCATTGTCGGATGACAACCAGCGGGTGCTCAATCTCTTCCTGGAACTTGGCCAATGGAATACCAGGTGCTGACAGGAAGTCAAGCTCGCTTTGGACAATCGCATCCAGCATGTCGCCAAACACTCGCGACTGGTACGACGTGCTCAGCAACCGCCACGCTCCTGCATCTTCGAACGCGTGCAGCTGGTTGAGCATATCGAGAATCTCCTTCTCACTGGTCTGCAGCGTCGACACGAGGTTTTCAGTCGTGTACACTTTGTGCAACTTTGCTCGTTTTTGCGGCATTGATGAGCTCTGGACAGACAACACAGGAAAAGATTGATTCGTATCAGATCCAAACGAAGTGATATTGCATGCTGGCAATGAACTATCTAGACATTCAGCAGGCGCACCTTGCTTGAACGAGCGTGCTCATACGGCGATTCCATTAGCAGTGCTTTCAGACGCATGATGTCCTGTCCTTTCGGCTGGAGCTACAACGAAATAATCGTCAGTTGATGAAGAAAGCGCGGCAAAGAATTTGGATATGGCATACCAGAAAGTGGGACTTCGTAGAGCCGCGCACGACAATCTCATCTTTCCCCGCTGGCGTCTCGCTGTCATTGGCGTCACGCGGTTTCCACTCGGTGTGTTCGGTCAACAGTCGCAGGTTCGAGGTGTCCTCTTTCGTCAAGTAGAAGGACTGGGTCGACGTGCACAGCACGGCTCTGTCTGTTGGTGCTCCGACGATAAACACCCTGCAGACAACGACATATTAGCATGGAAGGCCATGGGCGAGCGATCCAGTTGTAATGGACAAAACCAGCGACAACATGCGCCAACTCACTTGTCCCCTGCCTTGAACGCCTCTTCCACATCAGCGTTGAGCTCTACCAAACGGTACTTGTCCGTGGAGAAGTCGCTCTTCGTCACCAGCACCTGCTGCTTCACGGCCGCATCGTCGTTCATGGTTACGCGTCGCCTCTCGCACGCTCGCTCGCTCACTCACTTTGAGCAATCTCACTCATTGAGCTGTTCCCGCTCAAATTGGCGCCAAAACCCCGACTAAATACGACACACAAACGTTACGCTGAATATATATGCGTGAGACAGTACTTTCAATGGGCAGATACTTTTGCGGCGGCAACCTCTCCATTTCAAAAGCCAAAAGCAGCAGCAGCATATCACAATGGCGGGAAGAGCGACATCCGCGCCGCCAACGCACGTCGTCGTAGAGACCACCGTGGTGCGTGTGGTGCATATATATACATATATAGATTTGTATAGCCCTGTTATGCTCTTTCCGGTGCTAATGTGTTGATGCTGTTTTATGGTGGGACGATTTGGCTTCCTTTAGGGCACGTTCACGGTTGAGTTGTACTACGAGCACGCGCCCAAGTCGTGCTGGAACTTTGCGGAGCTCGCGCGCCGCGGCTACTACAACAACACGATCTTCCACCGCATCATCAAGGTGCAACTACTGGCCAGTCTATCTAAGCTGTCATGCATTTATGGGAGTTCGCAGAGCGCTGACTGTGACATTGCTGCATGAATGGTCCTGTAGGATTTCATGATCCAAGGTGGCGATCCGACAGGCACTGGGCGTGGCGGCGAGTCCGTCTACGGGTGAGCTACCGTGTTTTACTCAATGGATCTACTGTGGTGTCATACGAGTCCTAGCTCATTGATGTGTGCCTGTGTGTATGCTTGCTATCAGCGGAAAGTTTGAGGACGAAATCTCTAAGGAACTCAAGCACACTGGCGCCGGCATCCTCTCCATGGTGCGCACAGTTTACCTCTGCTACGTGCCGTGAAGGGTTATGTATGTGAACTAACACGGCGAATGATGAATGTTTCTGTGTGTATATATGTAACAGGCGAATGCTGGTCCAGACACGAACGGCAGCCAGTTCTTCGTCACACTGGCGCCGACGCCTTGGCTCGACGGTAACATCTTGCTCCTCCTTGTGATCGATTATGTTGGTGTGGAATACCAGAAGTTGGAGATACTGATGCGTATGGGTGGTGATACGGATGTGGCTATGGGGATATTACATGTCTGCAGGCAAGCACACTGTGTTCGGCCGCATCTCGGAGGGCATGAAGGTCATCCAGCGCATGGGGCTCGTACCAACGGGGGCCAACGACAGGTGTGTTGGAGTTTTTCATGATGTGTAGGGCGTTGATTAGCCTGTTGCCTGTTTCTGATTGTTTTGCGTGAGTTGTTGCCCAGACCGCGTGACGAGATTCGCATCACGCGAGCGTACCCGCGTGCTCAATAGAAAGCGAGAGCGAACGCGTAATATACGAAACACTCTCGCAAGTCAAGCCACTGACCAGCAACTAATCTTGTTGCTGCCATTGTCGCGAGCCTCCTCATGTGTGGAAATACTGACTGTGTTGTGGTAGTGTCCACTTGCACATCCCACAGATTTGCTGAAAGGTCACACGCAGTTACTTTGGCTATGAGCCGTCTCCTTACCGACTGATCATGTTGTTTTACACCACGCAAGCCCATCCAAAATTGCCTCTAGGTGGGAACGCGTCAAGCGCGACGAGGAGGACGATGCGCTGGTGCTGCAAACGGTAGCCACGTGTGCTCTGCGTTTTGCTGATTCGATAGGCCGGTGGGGTCCGATTTCGGTGGCTGCTAGAGCATGGTGGATAATGAGGCGCATGCGGAAGAGAGCAACACGCCACTGCGAGGCACCACATCAGTTGTCAAGGCGCTTACAGTACCCCAAGAGCTCCAGGAGGATGAGGTGCGCTACAGTAATGCTTCGCTCCCCGTCACTTATATGGGTTTGTCCGTGAAGTTGCTGATAGTGTCGTTACTATCGCGCAGGTAGATGAAGTCACAAACATCGTCGCCCTTGTGGATGACACGGAGTTGCTCGCTTCTTCGCCACCAACTGCGGACAATGGCTTCATGCCACTTCCAAAGAGCGAGGAACCAGCAGCAACAACGACACCTAGAAAGCAAGCGTGGGTCCAGGTCATCGTCCCTCCAGAACGCACGGTTTCTTCCAGTATCTTCACATTCGTCCCATCGTCAACAGAAGCCATGACTGCAACGACAGCTGAGAACTCGACAGCAAGTCAAGAGAGTGAAGCTGTTTTCATCGTGACGCCAGTCTTCGCTGCAACAACACCAGCAAGTCACCAGACTGAGACCGCTGCTGATGGTGCAACCACCAGCTCACATGTGATTCAGATAGAGCCACTTCTAGATCCAGAGAACCTCGAGCTGGCACAAGCGCTACAAACTGAGAAGAGCTACTCAACGCCTCTCGATATTCCCGAGTTTGGATGGTTCGACTGCTTCCAGCTCGGCGTTCGACTGACGTACATCACGATGCTGCTGCGGCGCAACATCTCATCCCGGATCCTGATAATAGACGAAGCGGCAGATGGCGAGGAAATGGTCGGGAACCTGACGGCGACTCAGATTTACATTCTCGCGCATTCCGGACTCGCGTTTAACACCTCCACGCAGTCGCTGGTCATCCGCCAAGCCTCACCTTCCATCAAGGCTCCTGTCACGAAAGCGAGCGCAACAAAGAAGAAGATGACGAAACCCAAGAAGACCAAGAAAATGGCCGAGACCCACTGTAACCTGATCGACAGAGTCAGGGCACGACTTCCTGGGAAGCTGTTGACGACGTACACAAACGATAGCAGCATTGGCGACAGAGGCGCAATCGCTGTCTTTCGTGCGTTACGCGTGAACACGACCCTGCTATCACTCGCGCTGCAGCATCTCGGGCTCGGTGACCAGGCGATGTGTGCGCTCGCTGCGATGCTTCGCTGCAACTCGACACTGACCAAGTTGGACCTTCAGGGCAACCAGATTGGCCACCTGGGTGTCCAAGCTCTCTGTGACGCCATCGAAGACATCCCAGACTCGATGCTGGTGCACCTGGACCTGAGCTACAACCGTATCATGGACGCCGGGATCCCGTCGCTTTGTCGCGCGTTCCGAGAAAACGAGACGATCGTGTGGCTAAACGTGTCGTGGAACCAGCTTACGTCCCTCGCGCTGCTGAACTTTCTCGAGGCGGTGCGCGACAATTTCGTGCTCAGTGACGTCGCAATGTATGGCAAGGACTGCGACGAAGACCAGTACTGTCAGAACCACGAGAGCAAGTTTGCCAAGCGGATCGCAGGGGCTCTGCGCTGCGTGAACGAAAGCTTTGACCAGCTGCGGCTAACGAGTTCGTGTGCGCGTCTACCTATCCGCAGGCTGAAGCAGTCGCGATGGGTGACGTTGCCAGACACGAATCTGATGGAGATGGATGCGCTCGTGATCGCAGGTTTGCTTCCAATCAACACGAAGCTACTCACACTCGACCTATCCAACAACCCTGGGATTGAGCGCTGGGCGATTCTCGAAGTGCTCGCGAGCATCAAGTACTGTAAGACGCTCAAGACGGTGAATCTGGCGAACACGGGGCTGCATGAAGAAGTCGCGGAGCAAGTGGCTGAACTAGTGGCGTCAAACGAGACGCTGGTGAGCATCACGATGCATCGTGACCCCATCCAGGTGCAGCAAGTGAGAGGTTGCCACCATGAGGTTGCAGTGAAGGCCATGGAGTTCGATATTCCGAAGGAGCACCACTTTGATCGTTGGATCCTGGCCAAGTGCCTGATTCTGAACCGCCCAACGCAGGAACTCAACCGGATTCGTCTGCCAGTGGCACCAGCTGAAACGATCGGTAGCAGCTCGAAGCTCGTGAGCGTGAACCTGTCAGGTCGGACATTCGACATGTACGAAGTGGTGTTCCTGAGCAAGAAGATGTTCCACCATCTGCACATCGGCCGCGTGTCACTCAACAACTGCAGCATCGAGAGCTACGGTGGAGTCGCACTCGCAGACGCGGTGCGCAACCACGCGACACTCGAGACACTCGAGGTCGAGAACAACGCTATCGGCGTCGCAGGCGGCGCCGCCATGGTCGAGTGCGTTCAGTACAACGCGTCACTGAAGTGCCTCAACCTGAGCTGGAACCGGATTGGCAACGACGGTGCAGCGGGTTTTTGCCATGCGCTCAAGGCCAATCGTTCACTGCATCGGCTCGACTTGCGAGGCAATAACCTCAGTGCACCAGCGATCATAGCGATCAGCGAAGGGATCAGGGGCAACGCGTGCCTGACTGAACTCTATCTGCGATGGAACACGATTTGCCCACGAGGCGCAGAGGCGCTCGCACAGGCTCTGATTGCGAACAAGGCGCTTCGGGTGCTCGACCTTGAGCATCACGCCATGGGCGAAGCAGGTGCGCGCGCGTTTGCGCTCATGCTCGAGAAGAACACATGCCTCCAGGAGCTCAACATGAAAGGCGACGACTCGATTTCTGACGGCGACGCAAGGGGCATCGGCGCCGAGCAGGCGCAGCAGATCGCCATCGTGCTCACGGAGAAGAACAAGTCGCTCACGAACCTCAACATTGCGCAGAACCAGATCGGCAAGGACGGTGTTATGTCGTTCAGCAACCTGCTCAAGTTCAACAAGACGCTGAAGATCCTCGACCTGTCGCTTTCGGGAATGGATGGCGAGATCGCGCTCCGGTTCTTCGAGTGCTTGGGTATGAACAAGATGCTCGTGAAACTCAACCTGGCGCACAATCGCATCAGCAATGAAGGCGCTATGGCGTGCTTCAAGGCTCTCGAAGTGAATAAGACGCTTCAAGACCTCAACCTCACGGACAATCTCATCACGGAGGAGCCGCTCGCGCTGCTGCTCCAGAAGCTGCGCTCGCCCAAGTGTGTGATCGCACTCAAGTGGCTCTGCATCGCCGAGAACTCGATGACCGAGCGCACGTACCAGACCTTTCGCACGCTCAGCACGGGCCTCACGGTCGTGCTCGAGGAGGAGAAGCACCGCGGCTCGGAGATGGCGCGAACGTGAACGTGTGGTGGCCAACGTCTGCGATGTGCGGTGGTGCAAAATGTAGCCATGTTGTTATTTTGTGTGCACCCCATCATTTTAGGATGCGGTACAATCTGGAATGGTGTGGCTGAGTGGTGTGCTCATTTCTTAGTGGGAGATTCCAAGAGGCATCAGTCACTTCAAGAAGGTCCGTTCATCGATTCGCAATGGCCGCGAGCTGGAAGTACGGCCGTGGCAGCACGGTAGACACCAATGGTAATAGCAGCAGCAGCAACAGCAGAGGTGTCAGTGCCATCTACGCGGTGGCAAGCGGCATGCACCCACCGCCGAGCGAGCGCAAGGTGAGCTGAAGTCTGGCGATACATACACATGTGTGATCGTGTGCAGCGACCTGCTTGGCTTTGCTGTTGACTGACGTCGTGAGTGATCTTGTGGCTCGTAGAAGGCTGAATCAACCGCCAAGCGCGTGCACCACAAGAACTCGACGAGCTTCGAGACAGCGACACCATTTCTCTCGAGTTGGCTGCCTCAGCGCCTGGGCAAGTTCGATCGGCCAGTAGAACTAAGGTAGGCAAAGTGCGTTTAGTAGTTGTTGACGGTGCGTCTTGCTTTTTTGTTGTTGCTAACTTGTGCTGATTGCGACATGTGGTTGCAGTGAAAGCGACGCGTTGCCGGAGCTGCTCGAGGGTGTGTTTGAACGCAACCGAGCGCTCGCATCGGGCAACTCACGTCCGTCTGGCAGCCAGCGCTAGTGGAGTGGAGTACATTGCAACCGCAGCTCTTCCCTGTCAATCGATGCGTGTTGTAGCATCTTGCGCCAAGTACTCATGTTCAGTTCAAGTAAGTCGACAGCAGCACCACGAATCCGAGTGAGTTGCGCGTGTTGCTGTTGCGCGATAAGTCAACAAAATAGAGAGCAACGTGGCTTACCGTTAAAGGCAGCGTCTGAGAGAAAGAGAGATGCAATCAATGTGCGTTTCACTTCTCGCAACTTCTTGCATTGCGCAAGCAAGCAATAACATTGTTGCTTGAACCGTTGTTGCTCTGTTCTGCTGCTTCTTGCGCCGCCGCCTCTTCGCCTTTTCCGCGATAAAGCAAGATCCGACTGCCATTTTATCCAATCACAGTCGGTAGTCACAATTCTGATACTCCTTATTGGCTGAAAACTCGTGTCCGTTATAAAAAACAACAAGGCGGCGGCCCAAGAAAGGGGGGGGGAGGACACGAGGAGCTCTTTCAGCTCACAATCACTATCGCTCGCACGACGAGTCGCCGCGTCACGCTTCACGCTTCACAGCCGAGAGACGAAGGAGAGAGCAGCAGCCATGGCGATGCCTACGATGGCGGCCATCGCCAAGCGCATGACGGGCGCCGCGAACGACTCCAAATTCTTCAGCACCACCAAGAAAGGTGCGTCACACACACACGCGCGTGTAAAGCAGGATACATCTGGGGGCAACGTGAAGTGAGATGTCGGCGTCGGGTCTGAAAGGACGACGGCTAGCCTTGGTGATGAATGCATAGTAGCAAACGGTGTGCGTATGGGCTGTGTAGAGGCTTTTGGGGCGTATTGTCGTGTCGTGTGGATCTTGTGTGTGTTTGTTTGTATGAGATGCTGACGTGGACGGTGTCGTTACGGTGGATTTGTTGAAATAGGCGAAACGCATGAGCTGCGCACGGAGCTGGCGAACCCGAGCCGCGAGAAGAAGAAGGACGCGGTGAAGAAGGTGATCGCGAACATGACGGTCGGCAAGGACGTTTCCATGCTCTTCACGGACGTCGTCAACTGCATCCAAACGGGTACGGCAGCCTTTCTTCATGTGTCACGCCAAGCGCTTGCTACTCGTTTATGTGTACTTACTTATATGTGTTTGTGTGTACATTGACAGCGGACACGCAACTGAAGAAGCTCGTGTACTTGTACCTGATCAACTACGCCAAGAGCAACCCGGACCTCACGATCCTCGCGGTCAACACGTTCGTCAAGGTATGGACGGTCGTGCGCTTATTCCGTTCAATTGAGGCTTTGACTGGTCTTATTGATATCCTCACCTTGCCCAAACGAATGACTTGCGTACGTTATAGGACGCTGCGGACCCGAACCCGCTGATCCGCGCTCTCTCGGTGCGCACCATGGGCTGCATCCGCGTCGACCGTATCACCGAGTACCTGTGCGAGCCGCTGCGCCGCTGCCTGCAAGACGAGGTTTGTTGTGCAATATTTGTATCCTTTTCATTGTAAATTAGGGCATCGTGTGTGTCTGACAACAATGTTATTGTTGTTGGATTGTTGTTACTATTGGCTGTAACAGGACCCGTACGTGCGCAAGACGGCGGCGATTTGCGTGTCCAAGCTGTACGACATCAACCCGGACCTGGTGGAGGAGCAGGGCTTCCTCGACATGCTGCGCGACCTTATCTCGGACTCGAACCCGACGGTCGTGGCCAACGCCATCGCCGCTCTCTCGGAGATCTCGGAGAACGGCAGCCAGCAGCACGCGTTCAAGATTACCAAGTCCGTGCTCCAGAAGCTGCTCGCCGCGCTGAATGAGTGCAACGAGTGGGGCCAAGTGTTTGTGCTCGACGCGTTGGCCAACTACTCCCCCGCGGACTCGCGTGAGGCTGAGGGCATTATCGAGCGCGTGACTCCACGCCTGCAGCACGCGAACTCGGCCGTCGTGCTCTCGGCCGTCAAGGTGATCATGAAGTTCCTGGAGAAGGTCTCGGACGCCGACACGGAGCGCAGTCTGTCGCGCAAGATGGCGCCGCCGCTCGTGACGTTGCTCTCGGCCGAGCCGGAGATCCAGTACGTGGCGCTACGCAACATCAACCTGATCGTGCAGAAGCGCCCGACGATCCTGGCGAATGAGATCAAGGTCTTCTTCTGCAAGTACAACGACCCGATCTACGTCAAGATGGAAAAGCTCGAGATCATTATCCGCCTGGTGTCGGAGCGTAACATTGAACAGGTTCTCCTGGAGTTCAAGGAGTACGCTACCGAGGTGGACGTGGACTTTGTGCGCCGATCGGTGCGCGCGATCGGCCGGTGCGCCGTCAAGCTCGAACGTGCTGCCGAAAAGTGCATCAATGTGCTGCTGGAGCTCATCCAGACCAAGGTGAACTACATTGTGCAGGAGGCGATCATCGTGATCAAGGACATCTTCCGCAAGTATCCGAACCAGTACGAGAGCATCATCGCAACGCTCTGCGAGAACCTGGACACGCTCGACGAGCCCGAGGCCAAGGCATCGATGATCTGGATCATCGGCGAGTACGCCGAGCGCATCGACAACGCTGATGAGCTGCTGGACTCGTTCATCGACGCGTTCGATGACGAGACGGCCCAGGTGCAGCTCCAGCTGCTCACAGCCACGGTGAAGCTGTTTCTTAAGCGCCCAAACGAGACCCAGGACATGGTCCAGAAGGTGCTGCGCAAGGCGACCGAGGAGTCGGACAACCCAGATTTACGCGACCGCGGCTACGTGTACTGGCGTCTGCTGTCGGCCAATCCAGAGGCCGCGAACGCGGTCGTGCTCGCCGAGAAGCCCGTGATCAGCGACGACACGTGCGCGCTGGAGCCGTCGATCCTCGACGAGCTCATCGGCAAGATTTCGACGCTTGCGAGCGTGTACCACAAGCTGCCAAGCGCCTTCGTCGTGCGCTCGACCGTATCTGAGCTGCGCGAGCAGACCGAAGACGATGGTGACCGCGGGGACGAGGATGACGAGGGCTCGTCTGACCGCCACGAAGAAGGCGGTGGTGGTGGCGGTCACAGTAGCGGTGACTCGGGACCAGTGGACCTCCTGGACATTGGCAGCATGTCGGTGGCCGAGCCGGCCAGGCCAGCGCCAGTGAGCAACGCCGGCGCAAGCCTCGTGGACATCTTTGGTGGCGGTGCACCTTCTAGTGCTCCGTCATCCTCATCTGTGGTCCAGAAGAAGCTGCTGCTGAGCGCGCAGCAGGGCAAGGGTCTCGTGATGAAGGGCGCGTTCACGCGCAAGAACGGCGCGTTCGTGCTGGACGTGGACTACGAGAACCAGGGCGCGAGTCCGATCGCCGGTGTCGCGATCCAACTGAACAAGAGTACATTCGGCGTCGTGCCCATGCAGCAGCAGGTGACGTTCCCACAGCCGCTGGGACCGGGCCAGAGCATCTCACACGCACTGCCCATGGGCGTGAGCCCGGCGTTCGTGAACGCGTCCGTGGCGCCGAACTTGGGACTGCAGGTCGCGATCAAGAACCTCACGTCCGGCGAGGTGCTGTATTACCAGTCCGACCTGGAGTTGCCCGCGATCTTCACGGAGAACGGCGGACTGGAGAAGACTGAGTTTATCAACATGTGGAAGGGCATCAGCGAGGCGAACGAGCACTACTTCTCACTGCCCACGGGCAACAGGAGCGTGGATGCGGTCTCGGACTTACTAAAGCACAGCAACGTCTTCTACGTGGCCAAGCGTGGGATCGATGGCAAGGAGATCGCGTACTTCTCCATCAAAACCATGACGAACGTCGTCGCGCTCTTTGAGTTCACGTTCGACGGCTCGGGTTCCACGAAAGTGTGCCTCAAGACGGAGCAGAAGGCGTTCTGCGGCGTGCTGCAGAAGAGTCTCGAGCTCCTCTTTGCCTAGGATGCTTGGGTATAAGAGAGCAGTGGTGGGGGTTTCTAACTAACAACGAACGAGCCAGCCAGAGGCAAACAACTGCAGATCGTTTTGTGTGGAGTAGTGCGCAGGAGAAACAGAAGAAGAAGAAGGACTCGCAGAAGAAGGAAAACAAGCAAATAAAAAGCCCCTTTGTATATCGCCATCATCACCACCACATGAGGTCCATTGGTTGGTTGAGCTGATGTTGTGAGTGAAAGGCAGTCAGCGTTCACAATGCGTCTGCATGCATGAATACCATCCGACGACGCGACACACGAGACACTCGGCACCATCAGGATGGCAACACAGCATGAGAGAGCGTTATGTGGTCAGTGAAACGGCTGGAGACAACGCAACACCATTGCCAAGCAGCTACAGTCTTCCCTTGGGTTCCGGAAGGTGTACATTACCCCAAATCAGTATAAAGTGATAGAGTGTGTGCTAGTATGCAACATCAACGCTTTATAAAATGATGCAGGTTTTGTAGTTTGTTAATTTTAGATTTTGACATTTCACCAAAATATCGCAATGCTGATTGGAGGAATCTGGGCAAATATGATTTAAATGGAGCCTGATTGGCGGAATTTAAATACCGTATTTCCTATGTTGAGCAATATACCTAAGGTGACCGATAAAGTCGCTGTTGAATTTGATCGGTGATGTTTGATGAGTTCGAGTTGCTGGTCGTGCGTGAGTTTGGTTCGTGTGCGCCTTGGCTTCTTCATTACTACGGAAAGTTGGAGAATGATGTTGACAATTTTGTGAAATGGAAAGCAGTCCAAGCTTCTTCAGGGTGCGCAATCTCAATAATTTCGCGCTCAAATTCAAAAGTAATTTCAAACGCATCTGAGTGTATGAGTGAGAAACAGTATGGCTAGATTTGTATCTGCATAGAGAGGGATTGATTCATGGAGGTTTCCGGTAGCCAAGGGAAAACTAGCACGCAAGCACGTACGAGGAAGGAAGCAAGCCAAGGCGGCCTGGCCCAGAAGGACCTCTGCATTGTCCCATCTGACCCACACACCCCAAGTGACTTCTCTCAGATGAAAGACAGCTCAAACGAACGACATCAACGCTCTTCTGTTGTTTATGCAGGCCTATTACTACAACAGCCCTCACTCAGGCCCTCAACCTGACAGTCACCTGACCTGACAGAAGTCTGTGGTGACGTGATGCTTTCGTTCGTTCGGCAGTGGATCCTGATGGCCTGAGCCTCCGGCCAGAACGCTTCGTTCTGACC
>JAADWP010000359.1:0-25986 GCA_023336215.1 Globisporangium iwayamae
AGTCAAGACCAACGTCAAAGGGTCGGCTCCTCCACACCTGATGCCTTGCTACGAGCTCATCCGGCTCGGATACGTCGTCCTCGGTGACCGGTACTTGATCTCCGTGAACGACTGGTTCTGGTTCACGGTGTTCTCACCAATACGAGCATACCAGCCATTCTCGAACCTGCAGGTGTTCGTGAATCGATCTCCCAGGAGCGAGATAGATCGAGTCGGATCAACCCGTAACCCTGCTTGGTCAGTACTCGATCCTCGGAGCTGGCGAAAGTGCGGTGCTTGGACGTCTCTCTCCGTCTTTTTTTTGGTGAAATCATGGGGCTAAAGCCGAGTTTGACTCGCAATGTATCCATCCTTTCATCGACATTGGAGGAAATCGATTGAGGCTCGAAAATAAAACCAAAATCAGCAGTACAATTCAGAAACGGCCGTCAGCGTTTGGGAGGGCGCGTGTTGAGCTGCTCCACCACAAACACTTCTTAACCGACAGCTCCTGGCGACACCACCTCTCCGTCAAGCCTGCTTTGAGGCGATGTTCCCCGTGCGCTCGCAGTTCCGCGAGAGTATCAACGCGAGTATTTTCCCCACGGCCGCGGAGAAAACGAAGACGACAACATTCCATGACGACGGCGAGTCCAGTCGGGGCAGCTCCGCGCGATGGGAGTTTCTTCCGCTCTTCAGCAGCATGTACAACTGGTCGCTCTGGGCGTTCATCTTTGTGCTTGTGACGTCGCAGCTGCTTGGGGTGATTTGGAACTCGTCGACGACGCACGAATACTCCGTCTACGGACACGACCCAGCGCTTGGCATGGTTACTATCGAAACAACCAACGACATCCCGTACACGGACAGATCGGTCGCATGCGTCTTGGTGGGAAGACAGTACAAGCCTGTCCAGCTTCAGAAAGCGCTGATGGCAAGCACAACCACGACGATCGACACGACTGGCACCTTCGTTCACGGGTACCGTGTTATTGCGCGCAACGAGCTCACGTTCGACTCGGACACGCTGTACGTCAACACGTGCGACGCGATTGCTTCGACTCTCGACAGCATCATCGATAGTTGTACGGCGCTGGGATACAATGTCACGGACGACGTGCTTCGCATTGTGGACGGGATCGACAGCAAGAGTTTGAAGATGATCCCGAACTCGCTGCCAGTGCTCATCATGCCTTTCTGGGACAAGGCTATGACAGCACGGTACGCCATCCCCGGCTGGGATGGCAGTGCTTGCGTCTTTCGACTTGATGGGCACTTTGAACTGGATTCGGAGACGCAAGGGGTACTTCGAACTACAAGCAGAGCTGCGCGCGAAGCCAAGACGATTGAATGGCTTGAACGACCGGGAGGAAGCTGGCGCAATGGATGGTACGAAGACTTAAACGGATCGAAGTGGTACTCGGATCTGCTCAGCACAAACGCAAACACGTCGTTCAGCCAGCACGTCTTCGACACTGCGACGAACGCGGAGCTCGATTGCTCCAATTCGACCGAGTGCAGCATCTTCGCGGTCAACGAGGCGTGGGGCTCCAAGATGACGTCTACCATGTCGATAAAATGGTACAACTCGGTGACGATCGAAAGCGGAACCAAAGTCGGACTATTCTGGTACGAGACTTACAGGATGCTCATCGTGACGAGCGAGTACGACTTGGAGACGCTGATCTCCAACATCGCTCTCGGCTTCGTAATGTTTCGCTGGTTGGTGTGCATGGCCGCTCTCCAGAATGGCCACAGACTTGGCGTGACGCAGCGGTGCACCATCGGGATTAGCTCCATGTCATGCGCCCGTAACTTCCACTTCTTGCCGATCGTTCTCATGCCACGGCTCAAGACGATACTGGCGGCGTTCTTCACGACTGGCTGCAAGTTCGAAGGCAATCAGAGCTCGCTCTCTGAGAACTGGTTTGTGATGTATCCAGCCATCTGTGAGTTCATGTTCTTCTATTACAGCATCCTGAACATGGCCGCCAAGATGCTTCGCCGCCGAGTCAGCGACGTCTTCTTCGGCCCGACGCTGATGTTCCTCTGCTTGCTGCACTATGTGCGAGAAGAGTTCGGGCAAGCCGGCTGGTTCCACATCGATGGTCGGGTCATCACACTCGTCCAATCTGCCGAGTTCAGCGACCTCCGTTTGTTCGACTTCCTCAATTCGGGGGTCGCGTTACGCCTGAACGGGAACGTCACTGGACTCTTTGCGCTCAAGCTAGTTGTCGTGGCGATTAACGTCATTCCGCTCTTCGTTTGCTGGCAGAGCACCTCGCTCAAGGGAAGAATCAGCAAGCGGAACGCTCCGTGTGACATCGAAAAGGCGCTGGCGATTCGCGCAGCTTCCGTCGGTGGACTCGGACGCTCCGATATCTACGACTCCAACAATCAGCAAGGCTCGGAAGCCACGGGATCTTCCACACTCAGCAGCTATGAAATCGTTCGCCTCGGATACGTTGTCATCGGCGGCAAGTACCTCCTCTCAATTGCAGACTGGCACACTCTGTTCATCCTGTCTCCAGTGAGATACCTACACCAACCACCAAACTTCCGCGTTACGCTGTTCACGATTATCGAGAAGCAGCACAGCGGGAGGACTCGAGTGACTATCGACGATTACCCTCACGTCTGCCGTCTCAACGACCCGCGCCTTCGAGCAATTTCGGTGCTCGGCATCACTGTGCATTCATTCAACTGATCATCCCATATGACAATGGCAGCAGAAGAGCGTTAGCAATGACAGCTTTCGAGTATCTCGCCATCGATAACCCAGGCCTTACACGTACCATCAGCACTTTGCTTTTCTTCTTTCAGCTGTATCACCGAATCGACAGGTAGTTTTGTAGAATCTGGTCGATCTGAAGAAACGTTTGCTGGAAGAACGCTTGGTCCACGTTGTGCCGCGCGTACTGATGCAAGTACGCACCGCTCGAGAACATCTGGTACGCTTTCTCGGTTGTGCTCGCCAGCGTCGGGATAATCGCTTTCGAGTTGCTGAGCACAGAGAGATGACTGAGTTTAAACATGATCACATTCACAGAATTGAAAAGTCGTGCGTTGTACCTCACGAGCGTTGCCGTTTTGTCGTACGAGTTAAAGGATTTCGTCGACGTGAACCAGCTGAACGGTCGTGGGTTCCATTGCGAGTACATAGACGGCTGGTTGAACGCAGTGACGTCCGCCAGGGTGGATTCTTTCCCTCGCAGGAAGAGCAAACTCGAGACTGCAGTGTTCCACAATCGTCCTCTCTCTGTCGTCAGCGAGATCTCCCAGTCGATCCCTTCTTCGAGGGGCGAGTTGGCCACTTGCATCTGGGATCAGCGAAATATCAGTGAATAAGAAACTGATATCCATCCTTAGCGATCAAATGGACACGCAGTGTGTACCTGATGCAAGTGCTTGAGGATGCCTGTCCACGTGTGTGTGCTGAACTGCTTCGATCTCTGGGGCATCTGTGGGATCGTCTTGATATCGAGCAACTTGTAACCCTGGGCATTGCATCAAAGGCGAGCAACGAGTCGAAATCAAACCTCTACCACGTCATAAGCACTGGATGAGATCAATCGTCATACCGGATGCTGACATAACTCCTGGACAATCTCACCGATCGGCTCGTGGTGTCCGTTGGGCAGCTCTCGAGACTCGACAGGCAGGAAAGCAGACGCCAAGTGGGTCGCCAACACATTGTTCATCTCGTGGAACGACGGGCTCTTGATGCGCAGCAACTTCTGGCAAATAGCGTTCACCGAATCGTTCTGCAGCACGAGGATGCCGTGCGAGACCACCGAGAGACTCGCCATAGTGAGCATCGCGTTGTAGTTCTGCACGATAACCTCCCCCGACTGGTATGGCCACACGACCGTGTTCAGCAAGTATGACGACGGGTAGTGATCGGAGAGCTGCTCGGTCAGAAAGGAGCCGAGGCCGGATCCCGTGCCGCCCGCGACGCTCTGCAGTGTGAGGAAGCCCTTGTGGAGGTCGCATCGCTCCAGCTCCTAGTATTTACATGCACAGCCACCACATGTAAGTACTAGTGCACATACTGTATATCGGTTGAGATCATAGTCTTGCACGCACCGTCTGAATGAGGTCGAGCAGCTCGGTCTGGTTCTGCGCGCCGTGCACACTGTAGCCATACGCCCAGTTGTTGCCGGAGCCGCTCTGCTTGGTGTAGATATTGCTGCTGTCATAACACCACTTCAAGCCTCCTCCCGCTGTTACCATCTGCCTTGCTGCTGGTGCTGCTGCGGTTCGCGTGGCCGACGCCTGCAGACACTGCTGGATCACCTTCGGCTCCATGTCGATGAGCACTGCGCGCGCCGTACTGCTCGCCTGCGACGCGACAATCGAGCGGTCGGACGCGTGATTCACAGCCTCACGGAAGAATGAGCTCTGCTGAGACGGGTCCGTCTCATCCGCGAGCTTCTGGAAGAGCGCGCCGCCGAGCTGGTTGCCGCACTGGCCGATCTGCACCGTCAGCATGTTGCCGCTTTGAAATTGCGCGCGTTTGGTAACCTGCTAACTCCAAGTGAAGCTACGACAGCAGACGCCACTTGGTTCGATTTATCACAGCCAGAAAGTATACCACTCAGACAACTTTCTGACGACATCAATCAACCGCTCCACTTGTGCGACATTCGTGCGACCTCCAATCCCTCCCCCCAAAGCGCTGGCCCCCTTTTGCCGAGAGCAACCGACCGACGACACGAGCAAGCAAGCAGCACCAGCAAGCAGGCGACGATGTACAACGGCATTGGGCTGCGCACCGTGCGCGGCTCGGGCACGAACGGCTATGTGCAGCGCAACCTGAGCTACGTGGATGCCACGCGCACGCGCCAGACGCTCGCGCGCAACCAGCGTGGCGGTGGTCACGGTGGCGACCGCTTCCAGGATGGCGGCAAGACGCGGCTGCCGGCCAACCCGGAGATCCTACTGCATGAGCAGAAGCGCAAGATCGAGGTGAAGCTCATGGAGATGACGATCGAGATGGAGGACCGTGGCTGCGAGGAGGACGAGATCCAGGGCAAGGTGACGCGCGAGCGCGAACGCCTGCTTGCGCAGCTGGCTGCCGTGAAGGACATTGACAACACTTCGCGCCGTCGTCGTCACGACGACCACGATTTTAACAACAGCAGCCATGCGCGCATGCGACGAAAAGAGGAGGAGAATGCGCGCATGAAGGAAGCGTTTGGCATCGCGAGTGACCACGTCCCCGGCGAGAGTTTCGACCCGCAGATGCAGGAGAGGCGCCGTCAGGAGCGCATTGCCAAGCGCGAACAGGAAAAAACGGAGCGCGAGACCGCTCGTCAGCTACGCTTGAAGGAGCGAGAGGATCGGCAGAAGGAGCTGGAGCGCCGTCAGCGTGACCGCTCGAGCCCGCGTGACTCGAAGCATCATCGTCGCTCGCTCTCGCGCTCGGACGACCGTCGTGGACGACGCGTCAGTCGTTCGCGCAGCGCTGGACGCAAGGAGAGCAGCGAAAAGCCCAAGTCTCGCCGTGATTCACGCTCGCCATCGCGCTCGCGTAGCAAGTCGTCGAAGAAGAAAGAGGCATCGAAGGTGAAGCGATCGCCCTTGGCTTCGCCTGGAAAGCCAAAGGTCGACCGTCGCGATCGCAAGCGCCGCAGCGTGAGCAGTAGCTCTTCGTCCGGCTCGAGCAGTGGTAGTGAATCCAGCAGAAGCTCCAGTCGTTCGCGTGGCAGAAGTATGAAGGACAGCAAGAGCAAAACGCAGAAGAAGACGCGCTCTCGTTCGAGCTCAGGTTCGGACTCCGAGTCGAGCCGTAGCCCAAGTCGCACGCCGCGTCGTCGTGAGGAATCTGCGCCAGTCGCTGCAAAGCCAGCGTCGCCACAGGCTGAGAAGAAGCCGCACGTGGCCAAAGTGCTTGATCTCTCGGGTCCAATGGCTGTGAAGAGCGCGATCGCGAGAGCTGAGCCGAAGAAGAAAAAAGACGAGCGCAAGGTACACAAGGAGGACGCTGTGCGCTCCAAGTCTCCTGCCGGCAAACCAGCAAGCGGTGATGACCGCCGCCGACGTGATGACTCACCAAAGAAGGAGCGCCGAGCCTCGCCGTCGTCTTCGCCGCGCAAGTCTAGCGCCGCTGCGACTACCAAGTCATCGGCTGCTTCTGTCAAGCGAGAGGAGTCTCCAGTCCGCGGTAGATCCCCTGAAGCAAACAAGCGCCGCCGCCGAAGCTCGAGCGCGTCTCCGATGGACCGAAGCGCACGCCGTCGCCGTCTGAACTCCCGCTCGGTGTCGAGCTCGCGCTCCCGGTCGTCTCGCTCATCCTCATCATCGCGCTCCCCGTCTCGTTCGCGTTCGCGTTCCCGTCAGCGCGGAAGAGGCCGCGGCCGGCGTCGCAGCCCGAGCTCCAGCCGCAGTCCGAGCCCACAGCCTCGTAGCCGCCGCCGCTGAGTAGCCCATCTATCCAGTCAGCGAGCGCAATAGGAGCTGCTCATACCTTCGTATTCCTTCGATAACCACAACGACACTTGTGTGGGCAAGTTGCATTCTCACACGTCGCACATTTTCTTAAAATGGAGATCCCATACTTTAATCCAGTCTAAAAAAAGTAAACAATCACAAAGATCTGAAACCTCGCGCGTAAACAAACACGACATAGCACAGTTCAGTTGACGAAGAGCCACAAACGAGCGAACGGGAAGCCAAGCTCACATCATGATGAGCAGCTCTTCGCCGCTGACAATGAGCGCATCCGACGGCATCGACATTAGCGACCGCGAGCTGTTCCTGTTGCCCGTCACCTCCTCGTCCTCCTCGTCTTCACCTGATAACACTAGCAACAGTGGCATTGGCATCACTGCCAGCAGCCGCGTGCAATTGGGCCGCCTGCGCCGCCTGCCGCTGGAGCTCGCACGGCGCGCACCGCTGCTCTGCGCGCTCTGCTCCGTCTCAAGTGGCGTGACGTGGATTGTCAAGGGCTTTTTCGTGTGCATGGGCATGATGATCATGGGGGGCGTGGGCTCCTTCACGCTCCACCAGATGATGAGTCCGCAGATCGAGTCACTCATCAAGCAGCGCAGTGCACTGCAGAAAGAGCTCGACGCGCTACAGATGCAGGTATGCATATGAGTAATGCTCGTTGTGTAGTGTATAATGGCGCAGTGTTGCTCATTTGCGATCTGTTGATGTACCATTAGGTGGAGAATATCACGAGCATCGCTGAGAGCCGTCTCGAGACAATCCACCTGCTCGAGCAGGAGCTCGAGAAGCAGGCGGTGGACGCTGCGGCCGCGGCTGCAGCGTTTGCTGCACAGTCTGGTCCCGATTATCCAAGCAATGGTGGCGGTGTCTTTCGTAATGGACATCGCGTCCCAGGCGGTGCGGGTATGGCTGGCGGCAGCTTCGTGCTGCCCACGATCGTCTACGCGGGTCTGCTGGGCTTCATCATCCTTGTGACGGTCGTGTACCGCGTCTATCACATCGTTCAGGTCGAGACGCGCGAGAACAAGCGCGCTATGCAGACCCATAGCAGCGACCACCACCACCGTCATCACCTTCACAGGGGCGACTCAACGTCGTCTCTGCTGCCACTGGGACCATCGTCGCCCACGAACCCCTCGTCGCCCACGAACCTCTCGTCTGCGTCTGTTGGGATCGGCCACGACAACGATGACGATGATGGCGACGTCCTGCGAGCCATCGCAGCAGATAGTGCAGTTGGGAGTGACGCAGCGCAGGGTCTGAGCGCTCTTGCTGGGAACGAATCTGCTTCACAGCAATGCTACAAGCGCTCACAGCCACTGTCGCCTGTGAATCGACTCATGCACGTCTAATGTAGCTGAAGTCGTCTATGCATTTCATCGTATTGATCAACCTGTCTGTCGCTTTTCATTGAGTTGTGTTCATGGCGCACAAGCTGCATGCAGATTTTTAGAGGAATTTTCCCAAGAGTCGCGAGCAGAACTCTTCGAAAGGCGATTTGGATTGGATTTGCTGACTGATTGAACGGCGGTGGGAGACGCATTGGCGAATCCTTATTCGGTTGTGGAAGACGAAGAGCAGACAAACAGCAGCGATGCTTCGGCTCGCGACGGTGCATCCGACAGCAGCGCTCAAGCGCACGGTCAAGGGCAAGAAGCCTGCAGCAGCTAGTGCCATTGCGACTGGGCTGCGTGGCGGGGCATTGTCACCAAAAGACGCCAAAGAAGATGGTGGTGGTGACCTGAGGAGCGCTGTGAAAGTGCCCGAGGCCAGTGGAAGGAGCCAAGAGCAAGAAGAAGAGTTGGACGATGACGACGACAGCGACTACGACTACGAAGCCGAGTGTGAAGACAACGAGCTGACGTCGGATGATGAAGACTCAGAGGAGGAAGACAGAGAAGAGTACCGGCGAACACTCGAGGCGGAGCTGGACGAGTGTGCGGACGAAGGGCCGGACTTTTATCTCAAGCGCATGCTGGTAGAGCGCGAGCGGCTGGACGGAGAGGACGCCGCGTGGGTCGACAGGTACGTTGCGCTGCAGCGTGATTGGAAGGAGCGCCACGCGTACAGTATCGACGCGTTCGACTTGGATGCGAGGCTCCCACTCCACACACCTAAGCCCACGAAGAAGAAGATTCTGAAGAAGAAAGTGAAGCTCATCAGGAGAGGTCAACCAGGCGCCAAGCAGAAGATGCGGCGGCCGTACGCCATTCAACTGCGCGTATTCTGGCGCTTCTGGTACACGCGCGTGGCTCCGCTGCTGCCGGTGCAGCTCCAGCACGAGCCGGTCGAGTACGTCCTCACGCTCTTTGTCGTGATTGCGTTCATTGTCCTGGCGCTCATGATTCAGGTGTACGTTGCATTACGAGCAACGCCGAGCTTGGCGATGGACTAGATTTCTGTCGTTATAATGCACGGTTGGTTAAGATGAGTCAGTTGCTGCCTTTGGCAGGTTTGACGGTTGCTTGTACGTAATTCGAGCGAGTGTGATCATGAGGGTCTGATCGATAGGCGTCATAGTCTGCATCGGTTTGTACTGGGCTGGGTCTGTGCTTCTCTTTAGTGCATTTCCAGGAAATCTCTGATCTCGTTCTTCTTCTCCGCCCACAGCGATACATGCAACCATGGGAGGGAGGAGGCTTTTGAAGCGAGCAACTACATCCGATGTTGCTGGACCCTGCGCAAGAGCTCAATCACTGAACGAAGACGCGATGAAAACCGCGACGAAGATGGCTTCGAGTGCGCTCCTCCTGCTGGCGGTTGGTGGTGTGGATGGAGGGCCACTCGCGTGGGGCGCTTGCCAGACTGCATGCAACGCCGGCGCCGTTCTCTGCTATTCGAGCTTTGGCTACGTCTTCGGCACCGTCACGGCGGGTCTCGGAGTTCCAGCGGTGGTCGCGACGTGCAACTCGACCCTCGGGGCGTGCATGGCGGCGTGCACCCCGCTGCTTCTCGCTCCGACGCCATAACTCCTACCTACTCCGGCGAACGCGCAAGCTTTCACGAGATCAAGCCATTTTATGCGTTCTCAGATATGATAATAACGCTGAGAACATGCTCTTCGTGAGTATCAGATTCAGATCTAGCTTAGTGTTTTATTACTGTAAGAAATCTGTCTCGGTCCAGACTCAGAAAAGCCTTGCTGCACATCCCCCTTGCCAAATTCCGCTTTCCGCAGTCGCACGCAAGTGCCATTTCCCAATTGGACGTCTGCTGCGCACATCGAGCGTTTAAAGCGCGCTTGGGCGGTGGCCGAGTGCTTGCACACCATGGAGAAAGAAATGAGTGCGTGAGGTGAAATGGGTGGTTGCGGTTGCACGATGGTGCCTTCATGCTGGTTTTGTATGCCCGTGATGAAACTGTCTCTCTTTCCCGTCCGCTCCCACGACCACAAGGCGTCCAAGGAAGAAGAGCGCGCATGCAGCTTGGTGTTCATCGAAGGTGGCCGCAGGGACCCGCGCTCACAGCGCCTTCGGTGGTAGCCTTGCGGGCGCTTTGCCTGAGCATGGAGCGCTGTCTGCACTCGACTCACTATTTGCGATTTGAAGCCTGAAGCTCAAGCACACTGCGTCACCTGAAGCTCTGCTACTCGCACACGCCCGCCCCACACCACAGGCACCATGCAGCAACGTTACAAGTCGCTGCCGTCTGCGCCTTCGATGGATGAGTACACGATGCTTCTCCCCGTCACTCGCCCTGTCTCGCGGACGCGTTGCGATAGTCCACTCGAAGCCCCGCAAGAGGACCAACACCGACAACAAGACGAGCGACGCGCATGGAGTGCGCCTGATGAAGAGGGTGCGGATGAGCGTGAAGACAAAAAAACGTTCTTCATGTTTGGACTGGAGCTGAGCATTCCTCGGATCGTGAGCTGCAAGATCAAAGTCAAGCTCACGTGCTGAGTCGCTCGCTTGCCCGCTCAACCTCGTGTACAATAATCAATATTCCATCATCAAGTACATGCTGGTTCGTGAGCTCTTCATTACAAGTATCTCTGCCGGGCCAAAGCTCCACAGATCTTATGGATACGACCTTGCACTCTGGAGCTGGTTTGTGATTAAATGTGGGTGGAGGCATCGAGGACACTTTTTGCTCTGCTAAAGTCTGAGTCTGTCACGCTTCAGCCTCTAAATTTGATATTCGAATGAGCACAATTGCAACAGTAACACCTCAGCGACTCGGCAAAACAAGCAATCGGTGCCAGAATCAGAACTGCTCCTCTCCAGAGAGAGCTGTTCCGCTCAGATATTCAAATATGTATCAGCCTCATGTATTTTACATCCGTAAACTACCGACACAAATGTGACTCGATCCAGACTCAGACCAACCGTCCCAGCCCATCTCCTGGCAGATTCGCATTTCCGCCGTAGGCACAAACGCTTTCACTTCCGAATCCACCACCCAGAACGCACGCATCGAATGCTAGCATCGGCCGCGGCGTTTAAGCGCGCTGGACTGGACGAAAGAAGAGAATGCTTCCACACCATGAGGCAAGGGAAGAAGGATGACGGAGCTGCTGAATGAGTGGCTGCGGCTGTTTTAATGCCGGTGTTTGTATGCGGCGCACGCGAGTGCGCTCCATGTGGCGAGGTGATTTCGTGCAAGCGACGGTAGCAGGCAGCGGCGGCGAAGAGTAACCTTAAGCGAGTAGAACGGCAGTTGGAGCTGGGCACATACAATAGAGAAGGGCGGGCAAGTTTCCATGAGCTGCCGCTGCCGCCAAGGCGTTCACTTCCGCGGTGTCGAATGCCATCTTCGGAATCGCACAATCCAATTTGCGGTCGCCTTCCCAAGCGCATTCAACTAACCAGCTCGCCAGCAGGTTGCTCCACTCCTTCGAGCCAAGTCGACATGCAGACTCACCAAGAGCCGCAGCAACTGTCGACCGTGTCGTCCCCACTGGCTTTCACTGTGAACGACGGTGTTGTGACCTCGGCCACGACCCAAGAAGCCGCTATGGAGCTCGACGACAACGTCATGGACCTCAGCGTCGACGACGTCTCGGATGCTCTTCAGGAAATGGACACCGCCACCGAGCCGGCTGCGGAAGTCACTGAACTTGAGGATGAAGACGAAGACGAAGATGAAGACGAAGACGGCGAAGAAACCCAAGCTATCGAAGACATCGACATGGATGGCGACGATAGTGACAGCGACTACGACTTCGACCAAGACCTGGAGAACTTCGACGAAGAGGACGACAACGACGAAGTGGACGAGGACGAGAAGTTCCACTACTTCCAGTCGCTCATCGAGGAGATTGAGGCCACCGCCGAGGCGAAGAGCGACCTCTACGTCATGAACATGCTCGCACAGCGCGACCGCATGACGGTCGAGGAGTCCGCCTGGGTCGATCAGTTCCTCAAGGAGCAGGAGGAATGGAAGCAGAAGAACGGCAAGAGCGTCGACGATTACAGTCTCTTGGAGCGGCTCGTAAAGTTCATCCCGGACAAGCTGGAGCGCAAGCGACCGGTGCGGGCCACGCGCAAGTGAAGAGAAGAGCTTCTACTGCTTCGACTCTCATATATACTCATCCAAGCTCCATTCAAACATACATCAACTAATACACATTAGTACCCAGCACTCTCATTGCTTCCTTGTCTTGCTTTTAGCAAGTGACTACCATCAAGAGTTGCAAGTTGGAAGGGTCGCGCGTATCTTTCTGATCTTCATATCGGCATTAGTTTCTCACTCGTCACTTTCAGAGATGTCCAAGATCCACACGACTCGCTCGTTGCATCTGACGGCCGGCGCTCACTCTGTCGTCCTCAAATGCGTGTCCGTATGTGTCTGGTTGCTACTATTGACTGCTCCACCGCCTGTGCTCTCGTGCCTCATCGCGGGCGCGGATACGGGCGCATGCACGGACCCGACGGACTTTGACCTGCTCATCCCGTTCTGCAAGACGGTCGTGCCGTACACGGCGTGCCTGCCGCGCTACCAGAGCCTCTGGTACAACCACTCGGCGCTCGCCAAAGACAAGTTCGTGGAGCAGATGTTCACCAAGATCGCTACTCAGCGCAAGATGTACGAGACGAACAAGACGTTCCTGGACAAGAACACGGACGAGTGGGGCGGCAGTCGCGAGATCGTGCCGCGCTTCGTGGAGAATCCAGACTGCGAGAACGCGTACCGCAACTATTTTTGCTGGATGAACTTCCCGCGCTGCGACGCCGAGGGCCGCAGCCTGCTGCTCTGCAGGAGCGTCTGTGAGAACTACATGAAGGCCTGTCAGCTCTCGCAGGACCTCTGGCGCTGTGGCGACCCACAGTACGTCAACGGCCGCGAGCCCGAGACGAGCGTCACATGGATCGTAAGTTCAAAGAGAAAGCGTTGTCATCCATTTTCCCAGCTACTACATCAACATACACGCCCATTCATACGCACACACAGAGGGACTCCTTACCAACCGCTTCTTCTTCCCTTTCCTGTCTTTGACAGAACAACAGCCTAGTTTACTACCGCGCGCCGTTCCCAGGATCGCCGTTCAAAGACAACGCCGTGGACACAAACACGAACAAGCCCATTGTCGTGTGCACCCCAAGTCTCGAGAACGCCGCTCGTCAAAACCACCACTACGAGTTGCTCGGACCTCTCGCTGTCTCGATGATCGCTCTCTCCATCTTGCTCATCGTGTAGTGGGTGAGTGGACGGTCGAATCCAGTTCTCTCGTCTGGGGTTAAATAGAGCATTTGCTTTGCCCTTAAAAATGCTGTTGACCTCCTCGTCTTACTGCATCTGGCACGCGTCGTCCTTCTCGGCCTCGGAGCTCGAGAGACCGTCGATGATGGTCTTCCCGCCACCAGTTGACCCCAGTGCTGTGTTTCCTGAACTCGAATTGTGTGAATTCGCGCTCTCGTCCCGCGAATGAATGCCTCCATGGTCGGACGCCGGGTTCATCGAGTGCTGCTGACCCTCGGTCTTGGCGCCGTCACTGTCACGGTTGATGTTGGGCACCACAGTGCGCGCCTTCAAGCCGTTCGCGCCCGCCTTGCTGCCTTTGCAGCTGCAGCTGAAGCTGTTGGCGACACCAGCGAAGTAGCAGTGGTTGCAATCGTCGCAGTGCTCATTGCGGTGGTCGCCGCAACGTCGGCACTTGGCGCAGTGCTTGCGGGGCTTTTTCTGGTCATTGCAGAGGCGATTGCTGCACCAAGAGTACGTGTAGTGCGCCTGGCACGTCGGGCACGTGAAGCCGTTCTCAATTGTCTTCTTCACCTGCACCTCGCCGTTGCAACACTCATAGGACACCGTCGAATCGAGCAGCTCCTGCATGTCCTTGACCTTGGAGAGGAACTGCATGAGGCACACGTCGTGCACCATCTTCTGGATGTCGATACCCTCGCTCTCCATCGGCACGAACGGATTCGCGCAGCTCACGCACTTGCAGTGCACGCCGCACACGAAGCCCGCTTTCACGCACGCGCAGCGCGCATTGCGGCACTTGCCTGTGCACTTGCAGCGGATTGCAGAGGAGTTCGAGTCGTCCTTCTCTTCAAGCGACTGGAGATGCTGTTGCTGTTGCTCTAGCGTCGTGTCTTGGTGGACGGTGGGGAACCCAGTCTGGTGCAGGATCTTCTTCGACGAGCGTCGTCCCGTGGGGTCGGGCACCATCGACGCAAACTGCGCTGGCTCGGTCTTGATCGTACCAATAATCTCTGATCCTCCGTACGTGGCCTCACTGCCCATCGCTGGTGCTGAGGTGTTGCTGCCGTACTGGACGTACTCGGGCGAGATGAGCGCCTTGCGCTTGTTCTTCTCCTCCGCCATTTTCTTGGCCGCCAGATCGAGCTGTTGCTGCGCGCTCTGGGAAAGAACTGTTGGTTGAGGCGGTGCCGGGACATTCGAGCCTATGAACGACGACTGCGACTGTGGAGCTCCAGCTGCTGTCTGCTGGTACTGCTCGTTCGGGTTGCCGCCCTCGGGTGCGCTCAGAGCCCCTACGATTGACACAACCGTGCTCTTGATCGTCTGTAGTTGGCGCGAGAAGTGGTTGCGGAGTCCGCCCTCACTCGTCGGCGCATTGTCCATCACTCGACCGTTGCTGTCAACGTTATGAATGGAGATTGAGCCAGTCGGGGGCTTGGCAGATGACAAGCCGCCGGTGGTGCTGCTTAAGTACCCGCCGCCATGCGAGTTCGCAGCAGTCGTCGGGTCGGCATGCGGACCATGCTGCGGGATCACGCGCCACTTGGGTGCATCCTTCTGAGCTTTCTCGCCAGTCTCGTTGTACGCCTTCCAGTCGATGATCTCGCACGACGGCGTTCTACAGAAATCACAGAATGATACACGCATGAGCAATCCTAATAGTAACAATGGACCACACACTGTAGGCATAACGCGACGTACCGCTCGAGGCTGTCTGCACCGTCCGCGAGGGAATTCGCGCTCGCGCTGCCCGAGAGAGCGCCAGGGGTTATGTTAATCATCGCGGGGGAGATCATGCCTGACAAACTCTCAGAGCTTTCCGACTTCGCGAGCGACTGGAGCCAGTTGATCGTCGCGGGTGACATGGACGGGTATCCGAGGAGACCTCCTGGTGAGATACTGTCCATGCCACTGTGGCTGCTGCTCACAGACGCCGAGCGCGCCAGCTGCACCTTCTGGCTGACGTCGCTTTCGCCGCTGCTGTTGTGCTGATACCGCGGCGCGCCTACGAAGCCTCCTGTGTGCGCGTTGTTCATGTGCTGAGCGTGCACGTGCGCAATTGCCGCGGCGTTCGCTCCTCCGCCTCCGCCGAGATGGTGCTGCTGGGGCTCGTCCGAGTCGATGTTGAAGAACATGGAGAAGACGTCGCCCAACTCGTTGTACATGCCGTTCTCGTCCTCATTCAGCGGTGACTCTCGCATCGCATCGCTGATCTGTTGTTGCTGCTGCTGTTGCTGGATAAACTGCGCCGTCGGCACTTGAGGGTGCTGCTGTTGCTGCATCATAGTCGACGCGTGCACACCAGGATAAGTCGCGACTGAGCCCGCGCTACTGCCGCCGCCAGGAGGTCCGTACTGCGCGTGCATCATCGCGGGGCCACCGTCACCGCCACCGCCTGGCGGGTTGTTCGCCTGTGAGGGGAGCCCGTTCGGCGTCGAACCGGTCGTGAGTGTCGAATCAAGGAATTGCCACATGTGCTGCATCTCGTCCGGGTCAGCGAGCCCCACCTGCTGCTGCTGCTGCTGCTGCTGCTGCTGCTGTGGCTGGGGGACGTACTGGGAGTCCATCTGCTCCTTCGCTTGGTTGCTGCTGCTGCTGGTGCGGATCTGTGATGTGGTGTGGGCGACGGCCTCGTGAAGAGGGAATGCCGGTGCCTTCCTTTTTTGTGCGCCTTTCGCTTTTCGCGATCGAGCTTTTCACCCGATTCGATTTAAATCCGAGTCTCCTTTTCTTCAAATATCCGATATTTCTAGGAACCACTTGATTGGCTGAAATCTAATTTCCCCTTCTTCTCTTGATCGTTGTATACCATACACAAAACAAATACAACGTGGAAATTCGAGTTTATGCCGCGAAGATACCAGTATTTGTATGGAATATTTTGTGAAACTCAAGAGGGAAAAAGTAGCGCTTCGTTCTGAACGCCCGCCGAAACCGTTTGCAGGCAGACGAGAGGCGATGCGCATGCTGTACCGGACGACGCCTGCTGCGCGCCGGGCGCATGCCCTGGCGGTGTCAATGGCACGCTCCCAGCACAGACGCGCGATGCACGCGCTCCCAGCGGCGGACGTTCGCGCGCGTTTCCTGCAGTTCTTCGAGGCGAACGGCCATCAGGTAGTGCCGAGCGGCTCGCTTGTGCCGCCGGGGTCCGACACGTCGCTGTTGTTCACGAACGCCGGTATGGTGCCGTTCAAGCAGTGCTTCCTGGGCACAGAGCAGCGTCCATACGTGCGCGCGGCGTCTGCGCAGCGGTGTGTGCGTGCGGGAGGTAAGCACAACGACCTGGACCAGGTCGGGCTCACACGCCGCCACCACACGCTCTTCGAGATGCTCGGCAACTTCTCCTTTGGCGACTACTTCAAAGAGGACGCGATCACGTTCAGCTGGCAGTTCCTCACTAAGGAGCTGGGGCTGCCGAAAGAGCGTCTGCACGTCACGGTGCTCAACAGCGACGACGAGGCCCGACAGCTGTGGAAGAAAGTGGCACAGCTGAGCGACAGCAAGATCATTTCGCACGACGAGGAGGAGAACTTCTGGGCCATGGGCGACTCCGGTCCGTGTGGGCCGTGCTCCGAGATCTTCTGGGACCTCGGTGATCACATCGCGGACCCTGATGAGCGGTGCGTAGCAATGCCCTAATAGCTGTTAGTGTTTCAGTCTGAGTGATGGGGGCTCATCCTTGTGTGTACGGCTTGTGTCCTTCACAGATTCTTGGAGCTCTGGAACTTGGTGTTCATGCAGTTCTTCCGCAACGAAGGCGACCTCTCGGGCACGCTGCACCCACTGCCAAAGCCATCGGTGGATACGGGCATGGGACTCGAGCGTATCACGTCGGTACTGCAGAACGTCCCGTCCAACTACCACACGGACGCGTTTGTGCCGCTGATGGAGCAGGTGGTATCAGTGATGGACCGCCAGCGTTCACGAAAGTACCTTGTTGGTAAGAACGGCCGATCGTTCATTGATGTACTGGAAGAGGAGCTGGATCTACAAGCGCAGCGCTTTGGAGTCAACCAGCAGATCCAGACGGTGCGTATCGTCTCGGACCACCTCAAGGCCTCGTACGCGATGCTCAGCGACGGCATCTTCCCGTCCAACATCGGCCGCGGCTACGTGCTGCGCCGTATCATCCGGCGTGCGATCCGCCACGCGCAGAACTGCGGCGTCGAGAGCGCGTTCCTGTCCAAGATCCAGGTCCCCGAGTGGGAAAACGCGCCTGGGTTCGCCCAAATGCGATCCGTGATCTCGAACGAGGAGAAGGCGTTCGAGGAGATGCTCTCGAACGGCAAGCGCGCCATGGAGAAAGTGTTCTCGAGCGCGAACAGCAAGACGATCCCTGGCGCCGACGCGTTCCGGTTGTACGACACGTACGGCATCCCGCTCGACATCACGCAGGTGCTCGCGGAGGAGCGCGGCATTACAGTCGACGCTGTGGGCTTTGAGGCGTGTCTCGAGGACCACAAGCGCAAGGCGAGTGAGAGCAGCGCGTTTTCCAGTCATCATGGCGACGTGAGTACGGCTGCTTCTCCCAGTGGCAATGCGTCATCGGCTGGTGGTTCATCCCAAATGGCAGTAGCAGGGGAGTTTGTCGGATACAGCAGCTTGAATGTGCACGGAGCACGCGTACTCAGCGTCTGGAGTGCAAGTGACAAGAAAACCAGCAACAAGACAGCGACTGCTTCATTCTGGGTTTCGATCGACCGCTCGCCGTTCTACGCGGAAGGCGGTGGCCAAGTCGGAGACAAGGGCCATCTGGTCGTGAATACGCCAAATGGCGCTGTCGAGATCCAGGTGATCGACACGAAACGTCTGCCAACGAACGATGCCATCGGGCTCTACTGCTCACTCCCTGAGGGTATGCAGTACGCAGACATTGAGGCTCTGCTGACAGCGAGCGGTGATGTCCAGGTGGACACTTACGTGGACAGGAAGTTCCGTACCGGCTGCCAAGTACACCACTCGGCCACGCACTTGCTCCAGCGTGCGCTCAAGCAAGTGTTGGGCGACCATGTGACGCAATGTGGCTCGTTTGTAACGACGGACCGCCTGCGCTTCGACTTTGCGCACTTCGGCGCACTCTCACTAGACGAGATGGCGCAGGTGGAGCTGCTCGTGAACGAGATGGCGGCCGAGGAACTCGTGGTGCAGACACTAGAGCTGCCGCGAGACCAGGCGGAGCAGAGTGGCGCGATCTGCAACTTTGGCGAGAAATACGGCGACGTCGTGCGCGTCGTCAAGATCGGTGACGCCTCGAGCGAGTTCTGCGGCGGTACTCACGTGCAGAACGCGTCGTCGATCTTCCCATTCGTGATCTTGAGTGAGGGCTCCGTCGCTGCTGGCACGCGTCGCATGGAGGCGGTCGCGGGCATTGAAGGCGCCAAGCACCTGCAGACGAAGGATAAAACGCTGCAGAGTCTCGCTGCACAGCTGGAAACGACCCCAGCGAAGGTCCCCGAACGCATCACCAAGATGCAGAAGCAGATGAAGCAACTGGAGAGCTACGCGCAGTCCCTGGGCGATCTGCTGGCTGCCGTACCCTCTGCACCAATCGCGCAGGGCCGCATTGGAGGCCCAATAAGCGTTGACAACGTGCAGTTCCATGAGTTTAGTACTGGTAGTAGTGACAGCAGCGAGTTCGTCAAAGTACTGCGTCGACGCGCTGAGTTCCTGCTCCAGAACGCGCCGGAGCACGTCCACGTCGTGGTTATGGGCAGCCAAATCGTGTGCATCTCTGACGGCAAGAGCGCCAACGCGGGGAAGCTGCTACAGCAAATGCTCAAGCCTTTGGGTGGGCGCGGCGGCGGCAGCGCGAATTTCGCGCAGGGCTCACTGCCAGCAGACGCAGCTCCGACGGCACTGGAGCTGGCGCACAAGGTGCTGGAGTAGGATCCATGTCGGTAAAAGCAGTATCGAAACCTTTAGAGAATGACATGGTGTTGTGTCTGCTACCTGTGTCCTGTTGTAAATACAGTGCACAGTTATTATCCGACGAAAGCTCGCCTGATTATAACCACAGAGTCGTAATTCGTACTTTAGAGGGTTGTCTACCGCGTTAATACCGCACAAATGGACACAATTGAAGAAGATGGTGGACCTGCAGCATGACGAGCTTGCCGAGATCCTCGCGCAGCTGCGTGACGCCGTGCGTGAGCTGTGCATGCGCGGCCTCAAGCAGGCAACCAAGTTCGCGTCGGAGCTCGTGCTGGGCATCCCGGACGAGCTGCGCGCGCAGCTGAGTAGCACTGGCCGCGCGCTCGACCGCTATGAAGACAACACCAGCAGCGGTGCCGGCACGAGGGAAGATCTCGACCGGTATGAGGCCGCCAAGGCGTCCTTCGACGTCGGCGAGTACCTGCGCGCGCACCAAATGCTCGTGGTGGCGCCTACGGGCAAGCGCACGCATTTTCTAAAGCACTACGCGCTCTACATGGTGCGTGCGGTGTCGCTTTGCAGGTGGTGGTGGCGTCAATTGACGAGATGTACTGTGTCTTCTGTGTCTGTGTGCAGGCTGGTGAGAAGGCAAAGGAAGAGATGGACCTAGAGATTGGCGTAACGGGAGCGAGTAAGATATCCGTATACGAGTATGTAGAGGTCGGGATGCTGTGTCTACTCATGACTGACGTGTGTTCTTCAACTACTTGCTGTCCATAGAATCCGAACGGGATCCACACCGCAACGGCGCGAACCCACACCTGAAAGAGCTCTACCTATCACTTAGCAATTCATACCAGCAGAATGAGCTGGACGCCTTCGGGCTCTACCTCTACGCCGTCGTGCTCAAGCGGCTCGGGTACCGCACGAGCGCCGGAAGGTCGGACCTGCGCTCAGCCACGTCGACACCGACCCGCCACCCACAGCAGCCTGAGCTCTACGAAGAGGAAAAGAGCAGCGAACAGCACAAGCGGCGCTCGGTCGACGGCTTCACAACCATCGCGGCCACAGCCAACATGAACGACGTGACTACGCGCTTCATCCTGGTTGAGTCTATTCGACAGTATCCGTGGAACTGGTCGGCGTGGATGGAGCTCGCGTCGCTCTCACCCTTCACATCCAACGTAAGTATTGTCTGCCTCTAAACATACAAGTGTGTTGTGTGGCTCACCCTATGGCTCTAATGCTTAACGCAGGAGGAAGAAGTGGTGCTCTCGGAGAGCTGCCCCTGGATGTTTCACCTCTTCCAGGCACACGCACTGCTGGACCAGCAGCAGAACGACGCTGCGCGGCAGCTACTCGACCACCTCGCGACGCTCTTTCCGCACAGTACGTACCTCGTGGCGCAGCAGGCGCTCACGAGCTACCACATGCGCGACTTCGACCAGGCACAGGAGCAATTCGAGCGACTCGCGCTCGCCGACCCACACCGCGTGGAGACCATGGACGTGTACTCGAACGTGCTGTACGTGAAGGAGGACAAGACAGAGCTCAGCCGTCTGGCGCACCGCGCGCTCAAGGTCGAGAAGTACCGACCGGAAACATGCTGCATCATCGGCAACTACTACTCACTCAAGAACAAGCACGACCGCGCCATCGTGTATTTCCATCGCGCGCTCAAGCTCGACCCGAACTTCCTTTCTGCCTGGACACTCATCGGCCACGAGTACGTCGAGATGAAGAACACGAGCGCCGCGATCGAGGCGTACCGCCACGCCGTGGACCTCAACATCCGCGACTATAGGGCGTGGTACGGCCTGGGTCAGGCCTACGAGATCCTCAACATGTACCTCTACAGCATCTACTACTACCGCAAGGCCGCATCGATCCGACCTTACGACGCGCGGATGTGGTGCGCACTGGGCGGGTGCTACGAGAAGCTCAACAAGATTGAGGAGGCTATCGCGTGCTTTCAGCGCGCAGTGGGTAATCAGGACCGCGAGGGGATCGCGTCGTACCACCTGGGCCGCATCTTCGCGCTCCGCAGCCAGCAGCACGAGGCGGCCAAGTACTATCAGCTTCACTTGGGTCTGCGCCAAGCGCCAGCCGCGTCTCTGCGAGGCGCAAATGCTGGTAACAATGGTGAGCGTGACGATGACGAAGCGCTAGCGAACGCGAACGTGCTTGTGCTTCCGCGAGGCGGTATGAACATCAGTGTCGACACCCCGCAGGCGCTCGCTGCGATCCTCTTCCTGGCCAACTACTACAAACAGATGGGCAAGTATGCCGAGGCGGCGCTCTTCTGCAATCGGCTGTTGGATCTGCAGGGTCCGGAGAAGGAGGAGGCCAAGGCGCTGCTGCGTGAGATGCGTAGTCTTGAGGCTGCTAAGGCGAGAGCAGCGGGTGTCACGTCGCTCGCACCATGAGAGCCGAATCTGTTTCAACAGAGAGAATGAGACCAGCATTAAGAGCCGAGATGCTGTTGTTGCTTTGATTCTGCCTATCTATTCCACACTCGACGGATTATTCGTAAATACAAACAGAAACGTTGCGAGGTCGAGGTCGGGCGACGCCGGTGGTCCCGAACCTCGCGCGCGTCGGAGCTTGCGCTTCGTCATTGCCACCTCTCGCGTCGTCTTGGGCTTTGCTGATGTTGTTGTTGTTGTTGTTGATGCAGCACTGAAGTCCTGAACATCAAGCGCTTTCCACGCCTCGCTGAGCTCGTGGATCAGCTGATCTGAGAGGATCGCGACTCTCTTGGACTTGGGTACCTTGACTTCCAACGTGAACTCCTGAACCGCATCCAGCGCTGCTCGAAAAATGTCAGCGAACGAGAGCTGGCTTCGATTGGACTCTGTTACAGCAAAGCCGCTGTGAGCGAGCGCATCAGGCTCCAACGCGATGATCGACAGCTTGAGTTTCTGAACTTTCGGCAGCTGCGCAGCACCAATAAGATCGCGCAGCCCGTTGATAGATAGTGGCAGCCCCAGTGAAAGATCGAGGGACTCACAGACTGGGAAACCGCGTGCAAGCAATTGCGCAATGACGCGCTCGTAGTTGGGCACTGCCATCTCGCTGAGCGGATTCTCCATCCGAAGACGAAGAGACTGAAGAGCTCCATACTCGCCAACCTGCTGGAGCAAGTCAATGACAGTGGTGTCTAGTACTGGCACTGCTTCTGAGTCTTGATTACTAATTTGTCGTGGAGCTCCGATGACGAGATCGAGGTGCTTCATTTGGACAAAGCCCGTCTTGAAGCTCTCGATCAGGACGTTGAGGAACACTGGGAGGTAGTCGGATCGTGAGTGCTTTGTCTCGGAAAGTGTGAGCGACTCGAGATGCTGGAAGTTGAAATCCCACATTGACGCGTCGAAGCCCGCCGTCTCAAAGCAGAAGAACGTCATCTGGGTGATTGAGAGCTCTTGCAGCGCGCTTTCCGGTGCAAAGAGCGAGTTGAGCAGCGGGAAACTCATCCAGTTAGACCCAAAGTTCAGGCTTTTAAGCTGATCGCAGCACGTCACAAGTGCTGTCCGTACGAGGTCCTTCACGACCGCGACTTCGACGACCTCTGGGTCCGGGGCTTTCGTGAAGCACGACTCGAGCGAGAGCTTCTCGAGGCGCTTCAAGCCCGTGAGCAGCGAGTCGAGACAGAGCACGCTATCTTCCGAGAACGTGTTGTACGACAGGTCGAGCTCTCGCAACTGGACAAGCTCACCGTTCTCCGAGCTGCTCAGGATTCGCAGCAGCGTCGGGAAATCCGACCGCTGCGGGAGCGCGACGCAACGAAGTGTAAGCACTTGCACATTCTGCACGAAGTTTGGGAGTTGCAAGAGCTCGCAGAAGATCTGGAATGACTGCGCGTTGAAGAAATTGTTGGTGACGTCCAGCGACACGATCGGCAGATCCGCCGCCGCCACGACGTCCAAGAGGTCCTGGAGGTTCTCTGGCAAGTGGAATCCGATCTGAGAGAGATTTAGGTTCAAAGCGCCATTCGTGACCACGAAGAGATCGCGGAGCTTCTTCTTTGGTTCGACGCCATTCTCCCGGCACTACAGGAAAGCGCACCAAATGAACACCGACACCTCAGTCAAGACAAGACCCACTCTATAGACCGAACACACACAGCGTACCTTTCTGGCGTAGATCTGCATGGGCGTCAGGCGGCGGACTGCAGAGACAGCAGGGCTGTTGCCTTCCGGTTGGTCTCTCCTTCCCAGCAGACGTCGTCTCTTAAGCAGCTCCAGACTACTGCTGGTCTCGTCACCGTCCGAGTCGAGCTGCGGCTCAAAGCCAAACTGCCGCTTAAGCTCCGAAAGCCCCACTTCGTCATCCGTAGTGCCCGTTAAAGTATTGTCAAGAAGGAACGTGGTCGACGCTGCGGATATGAACGTCTGGTGGTTTCCTCGCGGCACGTTCTGCGTGCGCATGGGTGAATTGTCAATCTCAATCACATCCTGCTGAGCAGGTGGGAGCCCTTCTGCTGGAATGGAGAAGTCGGTCCATGGAGCGGTATCTTCATCGCACACGCACGTCGATGGCCGAAAGCATGTCCTTCTGATCTCCTCGATGGCGTTGGCGCCTCTCTTTACGAACAGCTCTTGGTGTGGGTCGCTGCCGTTCACCTCCAGCGCATAGTACGCTGCGCTCTTGACGCCCAGCAGCTTGTTCAGACAGGCGTTCAGGCGGATGTCCAGCACGCCCACGCAGTCTTTGTCTAGCGCGTCCATGCGCATGAAAAGCACCTCGAGGCGGCTCTCGCGCACCCCAGGCGAGTTCTCCAGCGCCTGGTACAGCGCGTTCGCGTCGTCGATGCTCAAACCTGTCGGTTCGTAAATCCGCAATCAGTTTTGTCAGTTAACCGTTGGTCGATCCTATGCAATGGCGCTATGGAGGTATTGTTTCATTACCAGAATGCATCGCGCCTTTCGTGCCGGTCGTGTGCATGCACGGGTGGGAGAACTGCCGCGAGGTACGATGGCGGATCTCCCCGCGTCGGATTTCCACGCCCAGGTCCACCACGCGCAGGTACTGTCGTATATTCATATCCGCACAAGCAATAGCAATAGAAACAACAAGAGTCATTGAGTTACAAGCGGCCAGCCATCATATCCACACAAACACACGTGCCCACTGAAGCAAGCAATGCCAGTCAGACCCAGAGGGTCGCGCACCATTTGGAACCACTGACGCACAGCAGCGGATGACAGGTCGCCGCGCACGCTGCTCTCCAGCCTCTCGATGCCCACGCGGTACGAGCCCGCGAGCCGTTCGATCTCCGCGAACGCGGCCTCGAGGTGCGCAGCGAGCCGCTTGCGCCGCCCACCTCCCGCAGTTGCCATTTTCGTGTTTATTTTCAAAGTGGCGGCGCGTTGGAGTGTCCCCTATGACATGTGTGGCATAATCTTTCATGAAATACAAAAAGTGATTTTCTCAAATTTGAAAATGTTTCCACTACATTTACCTTATATTTTATGTCATGAGAGACAAGTACATATACTGACATTCCTATGTTACTCGCCATGCCAATGTTATAAGCCACCTCACAAGCCGGCCAATCACAACGCAGTAAATTTCGGTCACAAACCCATTTTCATAAGCCATGGCCGTAAATTTCACGAAGGCGGCAAGCGTAATTACGCTCACTTCGACGTAGAAACCGTCTCCTGCTTCACGCGCGTCATACCAATCATTTTGCACGATGCCTGACAGCGGGCAGCCGAAAGGGAGAACGCCAATCAAGGGAGCACGCCGTGCCGCGAAGAAGTTTGCTCGAACATCCATCGCCAACGAGCAGAAGCTGGACACCATTCGCAAAGTCCGCGAATGCGGCATGGCGTCGACTATTCGCGAGCTCTTCCCAGGACTGGCATCAAGTCAAGTCAAGTCAGTACAAAGCGACGACAAGTGTATCGCCGGGTGGAACCAGCTGACGTCATCAAGCAGTCTGTCAGCATTGGAAAAGGCGGCCACCGGAAGACACGCGACCGCGGGCATGCAACGGTACTACCCGCAGACAAAGAAGAACAGCTAGTCTTCTGGATTAACAATCTCCGCAAGGAAGAGCTGCCGGTCTCCCCATGCATGCTCGCATTCCAAGCGCGGGAGATCGCCACAGAGCTCGGTATTTCCCGCGACAGCTTTTCCGCCTCGCGGCGATGGCAAAAGCGCTTCCTCGACAAGCATCACCTGTCTCTACGACGCAAGACGCATATAGGGCAAAAAACACCAGAGGACTCTCAGCAAGTGGCAGCGGCTTTCAATGTCATCGTGCGCGAAGCCATTATCGAGCACAACATCGCTGCTGTCAACAATGCTGGTCAAACCGCCATGATCTACGAGTACCTGCCTAGCCACAAAATCAGCGAGATGGGAGAGTACACAGTGTGGGTACGTAACAGCAGCGTGGAGAAGAACCGCATGACGGTGATACTGCTGGTAGATTCAAGCGGCAACAAGATGCCCCATTTGCAGTTCTGAAGCAATGTCCGTTGTCAGTACCAGAGACGCAAGCAATCAATCGCGAACGACAGCATGGCTTTGGCCGTGACGTTTGGGCCGAGGTCTCTCGAATGACGGAGCAAACCGGGATTCAAACCTACTGCAACGGTAAAGATTGGTGGAGTGGCTCTTTTCTTTTTCCTAAAGTTCCATTTTGGTAACAGGACGAACATGAGCGATAACATCCTGCTCATATGGGATAATTTCTATGATCATTGGGCCAAGGAAGTCCGCGACTACGCAGCCAGCATCAACGTCGACTTGCTAAACAAATTCCCAGCTAAATATACATCTATTTGCCAGTCGGTGAACATAACGTGAATGAAGCCGTTAAGGCAGCATATGCGCGATAGGTGGGTAGGCTGTATGAATAAGCAGCTACGAGCACATCGTCGCAGTCCAAAAGGCAAAAGGAATCGACAGCTGTGAGATTTGAACTCACGCGGGTTACCCCAATAGATTTCGAGTCTATCGCCTTAACCGCTCGGCCAAGCTGTCACGACGCTTCGACACCTACCCACCAACTCACACCCACCTACA
>JAADWP010000036.1:0-61301 GCA_023336215.1 Globisporangium iwayamae
AGGCCGTGACGGTGGCTAGCAGGGCCGTCGCGCTACACGTGCTGCCGCGCTTCCCGCTCTGGAAGGCTCTCTTCTGCTACCGCTGGGCCATGCTCAACTTCCCACTGCTGGGAGATGCGCAGAGCTCAGACAAAAGTGTGGTCATCGAGATCGATAAGCGCCTTTGCAAGCTCTTTCCAAGGTTTGACTGCCAAAATACCCAGAAGTTGCGTCGCGCAATGCTAATGGCTTGTGTATCTTATCTGACTGTTTGTTTGTTTGTACTGCTGCTGGTTGGTTTGCTTGTTGCGTGTATTGTAGCTCGTGCACCGAGAGTCGCATGTACCAGTTGCTCGCACACGCCATCACGCCCGTGCCGTCGTATGCAGACGTCGACGCCACGATGCGCTTCCGCCGCACCACGTGGATGGACCACACGTACGTCTCACTGCCTCTCGACGGTTTCTATTGTATTGGGGGCTTACTGTGTTTGTATAACAGCTTATCTGACCCGGACTGCTTGGTCTGATACTATGTGATGACTAACAGGATCGTGTCTCTCGGTAACGACAATCTGAGCTCCCGAGCGGGCAAGCGCCGAATGAAATCTCGGCCGCTCGATTTCGCATTCGTAGGCCAATACTCGGGCGGCGACCGCAGCGTGCGCGCGAATGCACCCTTCCCGACCACGTTCCACGTGCAAGTGCTCAAGGTCTGTGACTCTAACGGCGAGTGCTCGTACAAGGTCGGCGTCACGGCGAGCGGGTACTTCGAGCTCACGATTTCGAAGCGCGAGCGATCACGGCGCGCGTACCGCGTGGCCGCGAGCGATATGTCGGCCATTGGCCTTGGCTCGCGTACTTTCCAACTAGTTGGCAAGCAGCCAGGGTGGGACTCACATTCGTACGGTTACCACGGTGACGACGGCCACTTTTTTCACAACGCTACGCAGGTGCGTGGGCAGCTCTTGAGTTGACGCATGTGTGTGCGTCCTTCTGGTGAATAACAAGCAATGTGTTCTCATTTGTACGACAGGGAGTCGAGTTCGGGCCGTCGTTTGATGTGGGCGACACTGTTGGCTGCGGCGTGCGGCGCAACTTGAGTGGTCAGCGCTCCACAGTCTTCTTTACGAATAGTGGAGACTTGATCCCAGGTGACGAGCTACACATTGCTGCATGTTGGGGTTCTCGTTGACGACTCATTGAAGAAGGCATGGGTGGCTGGCTAACTTGTGTGATTTTCGCTGGTCTCGAATATTTACAGTTGGCGACCGAGGCATCGAGTGCGAGCACGAAGACTTGTTCCCCGTGGTCGGCCTGGACTCGGCAAATGCCATTCACGTCAACTACGGACAGGAACCCTTTCGCTACAAAGAGATCGTTGGTAAGCTATCTATGCATTTGGTGGACGGCTGACATAGAAACTGCTAATGCGCGTCGATTCTTTTGATGACAGACGAGCTCTTTGACGAGTGCCGTGGCCAGGCAGGTGTTCTGGCGAACCAGCTGCAGTGGTACAACATCAGCGAGTCCGACATCGAGACGAGCAGCGACGAAGAGATTTCTGAAGGCAGTAGCAGCGTGTACCGCGATCTCGATGAGCTTGACGAGTCCGATGATGACGATAGCGCGGCCGAAAATGACGCCGAGGCATTTCTACATCACATGCTCTTCAACGGAGGCTTTGGTGGAGAGTCGGAGGACGAGGAAGACGGCTTGACTCTGGTGGTTGAAGCCGACGGAGATGATGAATTGTAGTGAGGTGTGTGCATTTGCACCAAGCATTCAGCTTCTTGTATGTACAGGCTGGTTGTGGGTGAATCCTTCGAGCTTTCAAGAATCGAGGTGGACTGCGTCGCGAGGCGGTTTCCAGAACCTACTTTTGAGAGAAAACAACATCTCAACAACATTTGTTGCTGTGTTGCGCAAGTCAAGCAGGTTTACTTGTTGTGAAGCGCAAGTCTGGCAAGTGTGCAGCATAACGTATACAAAATGAGATCCAGTTCGCGTTTGTGAAAAAATACCGGTGGTCTACATCGCTGTGGTTATTGTTTTTGTTGTTGTTTGTTTCGTTCGTGTCCATCAAACAAACTTGTTTGCTTGCTTTGTGTGCGTGTTTGCTTGCGTCTAGCGCTGCGCGAGCTGATCTTGGATGGCTTCCATGAGCGCCGGCACATTCGACATATCAAGTGAGAACTTCTGGCAAAAAGCAGTCGCTGCGCCTCGCACGTCATCGTTGCGGTAGAACGGCAACTGGTAGTTGCCGCCTTCGCCATCATCAATGTCGAGCGTGAAGAGCAGATCGCGTTGCGCATCAGCGACCGCAGGCTGCGTTGCGGTATCCTGGACTTGCGCTTGTTCTTGTATTTGTTGTTGCGCTTGCGTTTGTTGCTCTTGCGTTCGCTGAGCCAATATCTCGTTGAGCTTGTTCACGAGCACGTTCTTGCACTCCTGGAGCTGGTTGCCGTCAAACTCGACGCCAAGCTCGGCGCGCACGATCTCGTGTTTCTCGACACAGAACGTGTTGGCAACGAGCCCGACTTCCTGGCCTTCAAAGTATTCGAGGTCATACACTTTGCCGCTGAGCGTGACTGGCAGCGAGATGATTGGCGCAGGGCGAGTCGCCTGGCTTGCTTGACTTGCTTGCGCTTGTTCTTTCGCAGCTTGTTGCTGTCGGAATGGCTCTTCTTCTTGCTGAAGAGCGGTCAATCGCTGGCGCACCACGCCCGTGAGCTGCGCGAGCGACTCGACGAACGACGGACTGTCTGCGAGCCCGACGTTTTGGAGGAAGAGCTCCACTGTGCGCTCGATACTGTCGCCCTCGTAGTACTCGAGGTTCACCGACTGATTGTTCCCCAAATCGATCGGCAGCGTGAGCAAGAGCTTGCGCACAGGTGGCTCTGCCACCTGAGGTGGCGCTGGTGCCGTCGATGCTTCGCTCGCCATTGATGCGGCTGCGTCTTCGTCGCGAATGTACTCGCTCATGCGGTTGTCGAGGGCGTCCACGAGCCGCGGCAGATAACTGCCGACCGACTCCGGGTCTGTGATTCCGTTGTTGTTGAGGAAACGCATGGCCGACTCGCGCGTCGTTTGGCCCTCGACATGCACCAGCACAGCAGCTTTGTTATCGAGCGTTAGTGGGATCGAGAAGAGCTCCTTAGGCGCTTCACGTTGCTGTTGCTGCTGCGCTTGCTGCGCGTCCATCTCATTGAGCTGGTGTGTGATCCTGTCGACGATCTGCGGCACGAGACGATCCATGAGCTCGCCTTCATTGATATTGATCGAGCGCAGTGTGCGGATGGCTTCCTCCATGGGGTTCCCGCCTTCAAAATGACGCACCACGGCGGGTGTGTCGTCGATCGTGATATCAAAGGACAAGACCTCCTTGTGCCCGAGCTGCAGGTCGGCGAGCTTTTTGTTGACGATTGACACGACATCTGGGAAGAGCTCGCGCATGACATCGATGTTGAAGCCCGTCTCATAGAGGAACCGCTCGACGCAGGCATCAACACTCTCGCCCTCGTGCTTGCGCACCTCGCCCGTGTACGTGCCAATAGTCAGCGGGAACGAGAGCTGCACGCTCGGCATCGCTTGCTGCGGTGGCGGGGACGGTGCATTCGCTTCGATCTCGGCCATTTTGTCCTTCAAGAGTTCCGAGAGCTGGCCGATGACTTCGCGCACGCGATTGTCGTCCTGGATGTCCATGAGTCCGTTCGTGCGCGCGAAGGAGGTGGCCGCCGCCTCGAAGCTCTCGCCACGCATGAGCTGCAGGTCCTTGAGCGAGCCGTCGATGTCGATCGGCATCGTGACGAGTACGTCTGCGCCCGTGGCGCTATTCTGTGCATTGACTGCGGCGGCGAAGAGTGCAGCTCCGAGGAGCAGTGAGCACCGAACTGTCTTCCACATTGTCGTGCTGGTTGAGGTGTGATGGGGATTGCAAGAGCTCTGCAGAGAGACTGGAGAGGCGCAGGGTGCTGGGTAGGACCGGAAAATGGAGAATGGCAGGCAAGTTGGCAGGGGTGCAAGCGCAAGAGCCAAGCGTCAAGCGGTCGAGGAAGGAGATCGAGTCCTTCATGGCACTGCAGCTCAAAGATCTTTTCGTGAAAAGCTTCGATAAAAGATACGTCTGGTACCACCCCTGATGCGGCAACCCTTTCATAAGTCACTGTGGCAAATCACCTTGATTTTGTAAGAGGGCTGTGACAGATTCAGATCTGATCGGAATAGTTGGTTGCAAATTGAGGGGTGGATTGTGACCCTTGAGTTGCAATGGCACAATGGAAATACTGACGAGAATGCGCCCTAAACCGTCGGAAGAAGTCGTGGACGGCGGATGAAGGCGCCTGCTAATAAGCAAGGCGACGGGCGGTGATGACGCGGTCTTCGAATACAGAGGAACGGTGGGTGGAGCCAGGGGCCAAGCGTGTAGTACTCCCATGTTTCACAGCTCCAAATACGTGGATGAGCTGTTGGTTTTGTGGTTGTGTGTGGAGGCGGGTCACGCAAGTTGCGGATTTAGGGGCGTTGCAACAAGCAAGTAAACAAGCAAACGATGAGCAACAGGAAACAAGTCGGACTCGTGCTCGCCGGCGCGGGTGCGGTCGGCAGCAACCTGCTGCGCGTGGTGGAGCACAAATTCGCGCAAGCGCACAGTGCACAATTGCACCTCGTGGTGGTCGCAATCGGCGACTCGCGGGGCTTTGTGGTAAGCAACAGCGGTCTTGCGTGGGACCACGTGCGCAACTTGCTTGCACACAAGGCAGGCGGCGGCAGCGTCACAAGCTGGGCTTGCGATGCTGCAGGTGTCGATCACACAACACTCGCAAGCTTGCTGCAAGTGGTGGAGCAGCTCCACGCGCATGGCGAGTGCAACAAGTACGTGCTTATTGACTGTACGTCGTCGCAAACCATTGCACCAGCGCTTGTGCGCGGCAAGCAACTGGGCTTTGCAGTTAGCATGGCCAACAAGCTGCCGCTGTCGGGCGAGTCGAAGGTGTACGACCAATTGGTGTTCAGTGGCGACGGTCGAAGAAGCCCATTGGTGCAGTACGAGGCGACGGTCGGCGCGGGTCTGCCGGTGATCAATACGCTCAAGCGCATTGTCGCGTCCTGCGACAGTATCACAAGTGTCCAGGGCAGCTTCAGTGGGACGATTGGCTACGTGCTCGCAGAGATGGACAAGTGCGCATCGCTGCTACTGTCTATTGACTCTGCATGGCATCACTCAGACTCTGTTATTGTTGTTGCGCTTGTTACAGAGGGAGCACGTTCAGTGCTGCGCTGAGAGCGGCGCATACGCTGGGCATCACGGAGCCAGATCCACGCGACGATCTTTCGGTACAGCATGCAAAATGCGCTTGCGCTCTACTATAGAATGCTTGCTTGACTTGTGTTTTGCGCTGGCAATATACATGCGCATACAGGGTACCGACGTGGCTCGCAAGATGGTGATCCTGGCGCGCGAGATGGGGCTGTGCGTCGAGATTTCGTCGGTCGTGATCGAAAGACTGATTCCAGATCAGCTCTTTGCGCTGTCAGTGTCTGAGTTTCTCGTAAAGCTCTCGGAGCTGGACGAAGGTACGAATCCGCAATGCCTATGGAGCTGCTGGCACATGGTTGATATTCGGAGTCGCTGACACATCACTCGATGGAATGACAGCATTTGGTCAAACATGGCGTGACGCCGACAGTGAAAACGGCTCCCGCCTCGCATATCTTGGCACAATTACCGCGACTGGCGAGCTGCGCATCGGCCTGGAGGTCGTGCCGCACAGCAGCGTCTTTGCGAACACACAGAGTAAGTTACGTTCACACAAGCACTCCTTCACATACACGGACTTGCTAACAGCACGTTTGTATCGTGCATGTACAGGCACGGAAGGTGCGATCGAGATCCGCAGCGAGTGGTTCCCGGAGCCCATTGTGCTCCGCGGCACCGGCGCCGGCATCCACTCGACCGCGGCCGCGCTGGCTGCCGACCTCGCGCAGGTGCTCGGATCTTTCAGCGCTGTGTAGCGTACCGACAGCGTATCCAATTCGCAGCCATCCATCTATCGACGATGATTGCGTTTTGGACCCATCTCCGCAAATGTCGGAACGTTCGGAGATGCATACCTCTCTGTGTCGTTAAAATGGAATGCATCACTCTGCCGACTATAGGCAGCAAGAAAAAACTGATAGCCCTACTGGGCATGCTACGTCTGGTGATCGTCCAAGACTCTTCGAGTTAATGTCACCGGTGGCGGATGTCCTAGAGCACTCCCAACGCATAGATGAAGACTGCAGCACGTGTACTTCTGCAACAACGGCATTTTGGCGGCGGCGGCTTCTTCTGAGTTGCCTTTCTTGGAAGAGCGTGTTCATGACGACTCAACTATGAATCGTAATGCAATTCATTTGAATCTAATTCGGACCTTTTATGAATGCGTTTACATTGATGCTCGCTCCTTGCAGACCAAATACCTTCTTATACCGAGTAATCTATAATTACCCATTATATAGGGCAGAAAGCTGCAATTCGCAAATACCCAAACTTCAATCCGGCCCCAAGATTCAAACATTCAAACGTCAATTCATTTCAAATTTCAAATCGCCAAGAAAGAAAGTTTGCTCCAGGTCCAATTCCAACTGGAGCAGACAAGTCCGCCCCATTACACAATTCCTCACACCGCAGCACCAGATCGCAAGCGCTCAAGCAATCACCACAGATCGACATGGCCGTCCAAGTCGCCCAAGCCACCGAGCCGAACGCCGCCGCCACGGGCGCCGCCTACAAGGACGAACTGCTCTCACCCGTCTCGAAGCTCGAGGCGGCGCGCAAACAGGCCGCGCTTGAGCAGCAGAAGCGCGTCGAGACCGCCGTGAAGCGCATGGCCGAGATCAAGTCGGAGAACGCTGGTAAGCGCAAGCTGCTCGAGGAGAAGCTCGACGCCCACGCGAAAGTCAAGGTGCAGAAGACCACCGCGGTCTCCACGAAGACGACGGAGACTAAGCGCAGCGTTGTGGTCGAGACTGCTACAGCTACTACTGCTCACGTGCAGGTGGAGCAGCACAACGGTGAGGTCGCGGTCGTCAAGAAGCTGGTGGACACGTTTGAGAGCGTGGAGGAGGACAAGACAGTTGCACAGCAGGTACACTTTCTTGATGGATAAGGGATTAGCGATGATTGTGGTGGGACGCAATGTTTATTGACTCGTGATACGTGTGCTCCTGCTGTAGCCCAAGCGCAGGCCCCGCAAGCAGCAGACGACCGCTGTGAGTGCCAGCTACGATGCCACCCACGAGCTCTTGCGGTACGTTGTGGCCATCGCGGGCTGAGATCTCTGGATCGTCCATTCTAATGGCTACTTTGTGTCAACCTATCTGCTGCACAGCGCGACGCGCAACAAGTTGGAGGGACTTGTCGGCGATGAGCCAGCGACGGATGCCACTGTGACGGAAGAAACCAAGTCGGAGGAGCAAGAAGGCGACTGGAACGGCCCTTCAACCAACTACCACCTGAAGCAGCTGGGACTCGTAAAGAAGAAGATCGACATTTACGCTCCAGTCGAGGTGCAGCAGCAGGAGATTCGCCGTCTCCGCGACCGCTCTCGCATCGAGACGAAGAAGATTGTTGAGGCCGTTGACGACCATGATTCGGAGAACGACTCGGATTTCACCCCAGAAGTGGAGAGCGAAAACGAAGAAGACTCGGACACGGAGTCGCTCCCAGAGGTCGAGGCCGAAGAGACCTTAGAGCTCGTGAAGGAGGCTGCGGAGCACGAGAAGAAGGTTCGCCAGCGAGCTGCGCTCGTGAAGATCCCACTGTACTTCGTCTTCCTCTGCATATTGGTGGTTGCTGCTCTGGCAGCAGTCGAGTTCACCCAGCAGCACTTTACGTTCTGCCCAATCGACGCGCAGTCTGCCAATGGTACGTGGAGTTCTCGATTTGCTGCAAATTTTTGGGTGCCGTCACGGTTGAGCGCTTGCTAATTGGCTAATTCTTGCTTTGCTCGTCACCTTTTACAGAAAACTCGATTGTCAGCTGCACCTCGTTCCTGCAGATGTGCGAGGCGGTCAAGACTCTGGTGTTCGAGTCGACTGCGTGCGTTCGCGAGTCGGCCACCGCCTTGGTCGCTGACATCCAGTCCCGCTTCCAAGAGCTTTAGGCGCGTCTTGATGAGAGAGTAGCTCGAACGTAGCGATGGTCAATTTATTGTAACGTAAATATATTTTCTAGGTGCATCTTGCTTCGCTTGCGGACGTTGTCTTGCTAGCTCTTGGTGCTCATTTCTATGGCTCGTGTTGCTTTATGGGACTACTGATACTGATGCGTGTCATTTTCCTTAACCCAACTGACTTCTTGTCCGTTTGGTTGGCGGCAAGCAAATCCCTCACTTAAATACCTTTTTAAATAAATTAATATTTTAAATAGCTAGCAAATGCCCACACTTTCCTACCTTCATAAGATTTATAACTGCCCAATTTGGCAATAGAAAGGTCGTTTGGGAAACCGCTATCCCTACATTTGATCGCTTTCGAGAGGGCGGTCGGTCGATTCTTCCTCGCCAGCAAAAAGACAGGCGCTCATTCTCCCTTCTTCACGCGCGCGCGAACCAGGACCCTCCCTCCCCTCTCTGCGTCTCCCTCTCCACTGCCATGACGACCGTCCCCACCACCAACGTACTCTCGTTCGACGGCGAGCGCGAACTCGTGACCGCCGAGCGCGCGCACGAGCTCCTGTGCGCCTACGCGGACGTGGAGAGCACGTCGTTCACGCACATCACGCTGCGCAACAAGAGCTACACGCTCGAGGCCGCGCAAGTGATCGCGGGCTTCTTTGCGCGCCTCGCGGCCAAGGACGCGTTCTCGCACCTCACGAGCGTCGACTTTGCCGACATGATCGCCGGCCGCCCTGAGGACGAGGCGCTCCAAGTGCTCGCGACGCTCTGCGACGCGCTCAAGGACATCAAGACGCTCACGCGCATCGACCTGAGCGACAACGCGCTGGGCGAGAAAGGCGTGCGCGCGTGCTTCGGTCTGCTGCTCGAGCAAGAGAATCTGCAGCACGTGTACTTCTGCAACAACGGCATTTCGGCGGCGGCGGCTGCCGTGATCGCGGACGAAGTGCTGCTGTACCGCGGTCCCGAGACCCCAACGAAGCTCGAGACGTTTCACTTCTACAACAACATGAGCGGTGATGGCGGCGCGATTGCGCTGGCCAAGCTGCTGCCGCTGTCCCCTGCGCTCCGTGACCTGCGCTTCTCGGCCACGCGTGCACAGCGCGCTGGTAGCCTCGAGTTTGCCAAGGCGTTGAGCAGCCTGCACAAGTTGGAGCGCATCGACTTGAGCGACAACACGTTCAAGGCCGAGGGTGGCATCGCGATCGCCGCGGCGCTCAAGCAGCAGAAGAACCTGGTTGAGGTGAACCTGCGCGACACGAGCATCGAGGACGCCGGCATGACCGTGATCGCAAAGGCGCTCTCGGGCTCCTCGGCAGCGAGCCTCACGACGCTGGACGTGTCAGGCAACGATTTGACGGCCGACAGCGCGCGCATGCTGGCACGGGCCGTGCGCAAGTTCAGTAACCTGCGCGTTCTGCAGGTGGAGGAGAACGAGATCGGCTCGCGTGGCGCGAAGGCGCTCGCCAAGGCAATCAAAATCCACGCGCCGTTGCTCGAGAAGCTCATCTCGAATGTGAACGAGATCGGCACGTTCGGCGCACTTGCGCTTGTGGACGCGATCGCCGGTAAGCCCGCGTTTGCTCGTATTGAGATTGACGGAAACGCCATCTCGTCCGAGGGTGTGGACAAGATTGTCGTGCTCCTTGAAGGCAACAAGAAGACCGATGTGCTTGGCTCGCTTGAGGACAATGACGAGGACGGCGATGACGATGATGAAGAGGAGGACGAAGAGAGCGATGACGAAGAGGAAGCTGAGGTCGAGCCACCTTCGTCGTCATCGACGGTCGACGGCCTGGCTGCGCTGCTGGACAAGACGCTCGTGATCTCGTCTTCGACTTCAGAGGTGAAGCAGCACTTTGAATTCGAGAACAAGCAGCGCGAGGTCGTGAACGCGGCGCGCGCGCATGAGCTGCTGGCTGCCGCGGGCATCCAAGTGAACGAGACGACGCCACTGTTCTACGAGACCATCACTCTGCGCGGCAAGAGTTACACGGAGGACGGCGCGCAGGTGATCGCCGATGCGTTCCTCAGCCGTCTGAAGGGACTCAAGGTCACTGATTTGGCCGATGTGATCGCTGGTCGCCATGAGGACGAGGCTCTGCGCGTGCTCACCATCATGTGCAGCGCGTTGCGCGGCCACATCCTGGATGAGATCGACCTGAGCGACAACGCGCTGGGCGAGAAGGGCGTACGCGCGTGCTTCACTCTATTGATCCCGCAGCCAGCGCTGCGCCGTCTGCTGTTCTGCAACAACGGCATCTCGGCGGCCGCGGCAGGTGTGATTGCGCAGGAGATCATCCTGCAGAACGGTAGCGAGGCGACGTCGACGCTCGAGGAGTTCCACTTTTACAACAACATGAGCGGCCACGACGGTGCGATTGCGGTCGCGAACGTGCTGCACCGCATGCCCAAACTCACGGCGTTCCGCTACGCGAGCGCGCGTGCAGGTCTTGAGGCCAGTGAGGTGCTCGTGCGCAACATTAACCTGCACCTGCGCAACCTCACGTCGCTCGACGTGAGCGACTGCTCGTTCGAAGACGAAGGAGCCGATCAGCTCGCCGAGGCTGTGGGCAAGCAGACGCAGCTGCGCTTCCTCAAGCTGCGCGACGCATCGCTGGGCTGCGATGGCGCCAAGAAGGTGCTTAAGGCACTCGCGAGCAGCAACATCCAGCTGTTGACGCTTGACCTGTCAGGCAATGAGCTCGAGGACGACGGCCTCGCAGCTATTGCGCCACTCTTGAAGACCCAGACGCAGCTGCAGGTGCTGCGACTAGACGAGAACGAAATCACTTCGCAGGGCGTGAGGGACTTTTGCGAGGAGGTGGGCAGCGAGAGCTTCCCGGCGCTTGTGGAGCTCTCGCTCTGCGGCAATGAGATCACGGCCAAGGGTGCACTCGCGGTCGTGAATGTGGTCGTGGCCACCAAGCAGCACCTGGAGCGTTTGGAGCTGGACACGAACCAAATCTCGGACAAGGGCGTGAGCGAAGTGCAAGCCATTCTCGCGCGTCTCGGCAAGCAGAACGTGCTTGGCTCGCTCCAGGAGAACGACGGCGACAACGAGAGCGACGACGAGTAGAGAGAGAGAGAGAGAGTTTCGCTTGGTTACGAGCGAGTTGGCAATCACAAGTAGTAGTAGTAATCGAAGTAGAAGTAGCATGTAGGGACAGATGAGTCAGGCGAAACAGAGAATAGTTAACGCGGAATAAAGCGCCCATGGTGGCAGATCACACACATGCAGCAGACTCATTTCGGTTGGACGCCTCGGGCTGCATTCCGGTTGAATTCGTGCTGCCAACTGACTAAAATCCGAGCCAAGCTTGCGCATCTTTAGCGCGCTTTTGAATGGGGAAATCGAGCCAACGTGGCGTATCATTAGTATACATTGCTCAGTGTATACCAGCATCCAGAAATACGGTTTGGCGAATCTGGACCGCGGTTCCGTTTGAACCGCGATGACTGGTGTTTGATTGAATGGTCAAGACTGGCTGGCAACGCGAGGCGAGACCTGCCGCATGTGATGTGATGCCAGACGCGATCAGTTTTTTCAAACAGGTACGATGAAGAAGCTCGCTCTTGCAAGCGTGCGCGTGTGACTGACTATGACAGGACGCTCACGATCTCCTGCTGTCTTGATGCGCCTCAGGTATATATAGCATCATGCCAGCCAAAGCCGCCAAGACCGCCGCCAAGAAGCCAGTGACCAAGCGTCAGAACGTCGTGCTCGCGCGCGGCATCAACGCCATCTCGCGCAACAGCCTCGCGCGCTCGAACGGCCGCCGCAACTTCGCCAAGAAGGGCGGTGACAAGAAGGTGAAGTCGGTCAGCAAGCCATCGACTAAGAAGTGGTACCCTGCCGACTACATCCCGAAGCCGCTCCCGTCGGCCAAGACCGTCCGCAACTCGGTCAAGACCGCCAAGCTCCGCAAGTCGATCGTGCCTGGCTCGGTCCTCATCCTGCTCTCGGGCCGCTTCCGTGGCAAGCGCGTGGTGTTCCTTAAGCAGCTCGAGTCGGGTCTCCTGCTCGTCACTGGTAAGCTCCTTACTCCATCCATCCATCAGCTCACGGAGCTCCTCATCAACGGGTCCAATCCGACGGCACGCAGACAGCAGCATCACACTCGATCTTTTCTGGTTCCAATGATGCAAACTTGACATCGAGAGGCAACCGAACCGGGACTCTGTGCGCGGCGGGCGTTTCCTTTTTCACAGGAGGACACATGCGGAGTGGGGCCTTCGGGCCTTCATCTGCGCGTGGACTGTGGAGTAGTGAACGTTTGTTGTGCACCGTCGTTTGGACAGCCTTCTCCTCGGAGAGAGTGGTCTGGGCGGTCGTTGTCTGGGGTCACCTGCCGAAGAATTATGAAGATTATGAGAGCTGAGGAACTCATGACGAGTTGCTCTGTCTGCAAGCTGGCTGTCAAAGATCGGACCCGCGCTCGAGCCATCTATTCGCTCAGGTTTGCTGACATTATGCTGTGCTCATGTATCACAACAGGCCCATACAAGGTGAACGGTGTCCCGCTTCGCCGCGTGAACCAGGCGTACGTGATCGCCACCTCCACCAAGGTCGACATCGACGCTGTCAAGCTCCCAGAGATCGACGACGCGTACTTCGCCAAGGAGAAGGTCTCGTCCAAGAAGACCAAGGAGGAGCAGTTCTTCGCTCAGTCCGCCTCTGTAAGTCTCCCTACTTCTTGTCTTTCTTGTCCGCCCTTTGCTTTTTGGTGCCATGGTCAGCCGTCCCCTCTTGTCACTGTACACTCTTTGCCAATTCAAGACCTCCATGGTCTCATAATGAGACTTTGGAGGTCTTGATGGTGAACGAAGTCGTCCTCTCTCGAGAGGCGCTTCACTCTATCAGCGCTTGGGATCGCTGCTGTGACAAAGCTCCCTACATGGTCTCTAACCGCCGTGCTGTGCTTTGATTTGTGTCTTGAACCCAACAGGCCCCGGTCATCCCAGACCAGCGCAAGAAGGACCAGAAGACCGTCGACGCCGCTCTGACCAAGCAGATCGAGGCCGAGCCGTTCCTCAAGGCGTACCTGAACGCCAAGTTCTCGCTCACCAAGAACGACCGCGCCCACGCGCTCAAGTTCTAAGCGAGTTCTGCGCTACAATGGCATTCTCTAGCGTGATGCGAGCTGATCTTTTAATCCAAAAGGAAAATACCTGCTGAACTTCCACACTTGGTCTCCATTATGCATTGCCTTTCATGGTATCCTCCAATCGATGAGTTGTAACAACCTAGTTGGTCGCGAAGAGCTACGCTATGAACTCGTCCAGGAGGTCCTGTAGCAGGTGGTCCTCGCTGCGCTTGCGTAGTGGTCTGGGTCGGCGTCGGTCGTCACCGCTCAGACCAGCACCTTCATCATCGTCGCCAAGCACGTCACACTCTTCCTCGGGCGACGGGCTGAACTTGCGTGCCGAGTAAATACCCTTGCTGTCACTACCAGCACCACTAACCTTCCTACTGGACTGCTTGGCTGTACCTGTAGCTGTGGCTCGTGTGTCTCGACTCGAAGGCTTGACGTCAGCGGCAGAGTCGTTCTCACGAGGCGTGTGTACGAAGAGCTTGTCGACAACCTGCTTGGATGACTGCCATGATGACGAAGCATGACTGCTACTGGTGCTACTCGTTAAGTCATAGGTCGGAGGCGAGTTGCTTGTCTTGCGAGACGAGCCTAAACTGCTGCTCTCGGTCACACCGGGCCCGGTGTCCTTGCGCGTCCAACGACTCGAGGACTCCGACTGTGAAGAAGCCTCATCCGAGGTCTTCTTACCTCCATACGAAAGCCCATAAACGGCTGACGACGACTTGAAGTCGGCCTTGAGGGGCAGCGCCGCCATGAGTGGAGCCACAAGAGCCTGAGCCTGCGCCTGGGCTACGGTCCCAGTCTCCGAGGTTGTGAGCGTTGGTCTGGGGATCGGCTGGTCAAAATATCGGTGCTGTAGCGCCTGGGCGGCCGTGAGCCGGCGACTCGGGTCGTACTGGAGCAGCTCTTGGATGAGCTGCACGCCTATCTTGCTGGTATTAGGCGGTAAAACGTGATTCCAGGGCACGGGCGCACATTTCGGGAACTTGAACTGCATCTGTGAGACCATCGTCATGCCCTCGGGCCAGTTCTCCTTGGTGGGCGTGCCCAGTACCTTGCAGATCCGGCACATCTGGTCGGCCTCGGATGTCCCGGGAAAGAGTGGTGCCTGTAGAAAGAGCTCGGCCATAATGCAGCCGCAGGCCCACAAGTCGATGGGGCTGTTGTACGTTGTCGCACGTAGTAGCAGCTCCGGGCTCCGGTACCAGCGTGTGGCCACGTAGTCCGTGTACGGTGGGCGCGAGCGGATCTCGCGCGCCTGGCCCAGGTCGGCGATCTTGAGCGTCTCGTCGTGGCACAGCAGGTTCTCGGGCTTGATATCCCGGTGGAAGAAGCCGTGCTTGTGCATGTGCGCGAGGCCGCAGAAGAGTTGGTACATGATGGAGCGGATCTGTGCCTCCGAGAGCCATGAGGCTGGCTGAGCTGGTGCTGCTGAGGACCCAGAGCCAGCTCCGGCGGCCTCGTCGGAACCTGAAACTGATACTGGCGCCTGGTGCCGGATCTGACGCATGACCTTGCAGAGCGACGAGTGCATGTACTCGAAGACGAAGTAAAGCTCCTCCTTGTCCTGGATCACCTCCTTGAGCTGCACGATGTTCTCATGGCGCAGCACGCGCAGGGACTTGAGCTCGCGTAGCTGTAGACACTCCTCCCACGTGGGGAAGAGCGCCTTCATCTTCTTGATCGCCACCACCTCGTTCGTCTTGCGGCTGCGCGCGCGCACGACCTCCCCGAAGGACCCGTTGCCGAGCTGCTCAAGCGTCTCGTACCGGTGCATCTCGCTTCGATGTCTTGGTCGTAACTTGGCGCCTGTGATCAGGGGAGTACCAGCCAGAATTCAGCCTACTGAGATGTATTCAAAAGCCATGCCCGCCAGAGAGCTATAATTGCCATCCCAACAGTTCATCGTGTGTATTCTCTTTGCAACGACACAGAAATACATTTGTGAGATTTCAGTTGGTTTCGCTCGTTTATCGGCGGTTCTCTAGGACGACTTGGTGAGCTTGGCGTAGTTCTCCATCATCCAGCGCAGCGTGCGCGCGACCGAGTCGATGTCGAGCTTGTGCAGCGCACTACAGTCACAACACAGCCATCACATCCATCAGACTTGCAACTTCTATACCAAATACTTCAGTATACAAACGCAGCATACCTCACGGGGAGCACGGCCAGGTCCGTGGCCTTGCGCAGCTTGTGCAGGTTCGTCTCCGCGCCAGCCTCGTCCATCTTGTTGGCGATGATGAGCGACGGGCGCGTCGTGATGTCCGGCGCATAGAGCTCCAGCTCGTGCTGCAGGTGCTTGAAGTCACTAATCGGGTCACGGCCCTCGGTGCCGGCCGTGTCCACGACATACATCAGGATCTACAATCATACACGTATACACTCATTAGATCAACGACAGCTAGTCAGGTTGCACCCATGTGTGTATACTCGGTTGGTACTATACATACCTTGGTGCGCTCAATGTGGCGCAAAAAGTCGTGGCCGAGGCCGACGTTGCGGTGCGCGCCCTCGATGAGCCCCGGGATGTCGGCCACACTCAAGCGGTACGTGTCCGGGAATTCAACAATGCCCACGTATGGGTGCAGCGTCGTGAACGGGTACGGCGCGATCTCGGGTGTCGCGCGACTGAGCGTGCTCAGCAGAGTCGACTTGCCAGCGTTCGGGTACCCAACAAGCCCAACGTCGGCGATCGTCTTGAGCTCAAGCTCGTAGTATTGCGACGTGCCGGGTGAGCCCGTGCCCTTGCTCTCTGGCATGTGCTTGCGCAGGCGGCCAAAATTGGTCGTCTTACCGGCCAGGATGCGGTTTCCCAGGCCCGGCTTACCGCCGATTGCGGCGAGGAACGTCGCACCGGGCTGGTCCAAGTCGCACACGGTCTCCATCTTGTCGACGATCTCAAATTCGCCGTTCTCCAGCTCGCGCTCAAACTGCGTACAATACAGAGAAGCCAATGCTTCTGTTAGCCTCCGCGAAGTACAAAGTCATGAGGCTTTCAATGGACAACGTACTCGCTTGACGCGCTTGACGAGTGTGCCGCACGGCACCTTGACGAAGCAGTGCTTGCCTCTTCTGCCAGCCGAGTCGTTTGCTGCAGAGGTAAACTGTACAGTCAGATACCACACACTTCATACGGCATCAAACTAAAGATTCGCTTGTTCACGTACGCATGCCGTTAAGCCCGGCGCCACCCTTGAAGTGGTGGGTCGCGTTTGCGAGGTTTTGGATGCGGTCGTCGGCCTCAATCACCACGTTGCCACCGGCACCGCCGTGGCCGCCATTTGGACGCTTGCGCATCGCCGATTCGCCTGTAGATATATACACACATACACAGTCAAGGCGGATCTTCATACAGAGTGGTATGCAACCACACACGTACTGAAGAAACTGGCGCAGCCGTTGCCGCCGTGGCCGCCCGTGGCCTTAATGCGGATGCGGTCCACGAAGCGGCGCTTCGAGTGCTTGGCGCGCTGCACGCGCACTTTCTGCTTCACGTGCTCCTCGACCTTGCGGTCCGCAGCGTTGATGAATTGCGGGTTGCCCAGCTCCATCCACTCCATGTCCTGAAAGTCTTCGTCCAAGTCCAAGTCGTCGTCGTCATCATCGTCGTCGTCGAACTCCATGTCGTCAAAGTCTTCCTCATGGTAATCGTGCTCCTCGTCGTCGTCATCGTTGTCCTGCGGCGGCTTGGCCGTAGCGAATCTGTTGATGCGGTGGCCACCGCGACCGATGCGCAGCGGCGCGGGCACGAACGCGCGCGAGAGGATCGAGAGGCGCAGCATGGCTGTTGATTGATCGATCTTGTGGCGCTTTTCGGTGCTGGCGTCACGGTCTCTTCGCTCCAGTGAGCTCTTTGGGCTCAAGCGAGTAAACAGCAGTATAAGCCTTTTTACCTACAATTTAGACTTTATATATAGCTACTTTGCAGAATACGATCGGATTTCTAGCTTGAGCGCAACGACATAAACCTTCTTATTAAGGGTTATGCGTAAAATACTTACTAATAGAGGTTGATATGCCAAGTCTAAGTGTCTGTGGTGCGGTGCAATAGGAATAGCCAAACCACCACCAGTGGCAAACAGAAGCTCAACGTAGCGCTTGATGGGGTGAAAGCATCTCGGATGACCGGGCAGGCGTGGTCGAGATGCCTGGAGAGGCAGGCATACAGTCCGACAGCCAACAAACCCGAGCCTACACTACGCGGTGCAAGAGGACGGAGAAGTTGCTCCGTCGGTGGGCGGGCCGGCGCAATGGATGTACTCGGATAGAATGCTACTAACTCGGTCTACTGAACGGCTCACGGCATCATCCCCACTCACTGCTTGCGAAATGCTTGAGAGCCACCACATATTTGTTATCGACCCATAATCACAAGCCACAAACGAAAACGAACAAAACAAAGATTCGCAAGTGACTTACTTTTGTGCCGTTCGCTTAGGCTTCTTCATCTTCGGCTCCTTGTGAGTCTTCGCTGTTTCAGTTCTCCATCGTGTAGCGCAGCCGTCGGTTTTAAGGCTTCTTCATGACGCTCACGAAGCCGCTGCTCGCCGAGAAGTACTTCTCGTTCGCCGCCTTCACGCGCGCCTTGGCCACCTCCGGGTTCATGAGCTCAATGCCCTGCACGGGCGTGAACGCGAGACTGGACGCAAGTCCGGACATGGGTGCTTTGGACGACGAGTAACTGGCAGCCTTGAGCTTCTTGGCCATCTGTTTCTGCTCCTTGCGCACGATGCGCAGGTTGCCCGAGCCTTCCTGGCCCAGACGACCCGCCGTAATGCCCATCGCATTGTCACCGTACTCCTCGTCGGCATTCGCGAATGACTGGCGGTTGATCTCGCGACGCACATCGGTCATCTGCATGCGCTCCTTCATTTTGCGATAGCGCTTGCCGCCGCGCTTGCGTCGCGGCTTCTCGTCTGGGATCGGAAGCGCCTTCTTCGTCTTGGCCTTCTGCGGCTCCTGCCATTTCTCCATCTTTGCCATGAGCTCCTCACGAAATTGCGCACCGACCTTACCCTCGCGGTCCGTGTTGTGTGGCTGGCTGTCCACACGCGCCATGAGCGCAATCTTGCCTGCGAGCGCGCGACAGGCCTTCATGCGCAGGTAATGCGGCACATTTTGGATCAGGTCCGCGTAGAAGATGATACCCGTGTGTTTGAGTGCCGCGGCCGACGAAAAGCCGCTGAGCACTTTCTTCTGCTGTCCGAGTACCTGCAGGTTGCACGACGGGATGCGCGCCAAGTGAGCCACGCCACCGGCCAGACCGATGAGCTGGGCCGCAATGCGCGTGCCCACGAGTTGCGAGACGTTTGGCGCCAGGTAGTTCATGCGGCTCTCGACAAATCCCAGGATCATAGCCTTGTCTTCGTCCAGCGCGAGCAGCTCGTCGCAGGCGTCCATGCAGGTCTTGAGGTCTTCAGAACTCAACGGCTTGCCACTCGTGCCCGAACCCGTCACCGAGATGCCAATGATCGCAGCGCTCGGCAGTAACTTGGTTAGGTCCACAATCGTCATGTCCATCTCGTTGCCGATGGCTCGTACCACACGCGCGTAGTCGAGCGCGTTGGGCACGAGCGAGTCGAGCTCGGGGAACTTCTTCGCGTAGATGTCGGCGATGAAGCGGTGGATCGCCGTGATCTCGTCGTCGATCTGTACCATCAAATCGTTCGACGTCACCACGAGGTTGTACTCGTCCGTGCCTTCCACGAGCTGCTCTGGGTTGATCGCCTCCTGCTGATCCACGTACTTGTGGATCGTCTGGACGTGCTCCAGGTACTTCTGCGACCGCTTGAGGCTCGCGACTGCCGCGATGCCGCGCTCCTTGACCTTCGTCGCGAGGATGCGCTCCACGTCGTCCAGGCTGCCACCGGAAGCGAAGGCCGCAAAGTCGCGCTTCTTGCCTGCACTTGTTACCGCGTTGCCGCTCATCGCGTCGTCTCCATCGTCGTCCTCATCGTCGTCTTCACCATCATCAGCGCCACCACCACCGTTGGAAGCGTCGTGCGCGCGCTTCTCCTCGTCAAAGTCATCTCCTTCGCTGCTGCTCCCTCCGCTGAGCTCGTCGAGATCCTCCAGGAACGAGTCCGCAAGCGACGACATCCTTTCGCTTCTGGTCTGGTTTCGTTGTTGTGCTTTCACTTCTGCGTTCTGTGGGCGAGCGAGAATAAAGAGGGTTTCGAGGGTTCGCCTGTATAAAGTCGGTACAACCTCGCTAACACGTCCATCCGTTCCAGCCAGAACGAGCCACGAAATGGCAATGCGATCGATCGATCGATCACAACGCTCAGGAAGCTGCCTGCATGTGCATGTGCATTGCAGACTCGATGAGAGGAGAACCGACGACCGCCACGTGATGATGAGCAATCGCAAACTACTGCTGGTGGTGTGTGTGTATTTCATCACATCTCTCAATAAAATAATCTTCTTCTACTCGTCTCTCACTCCTCATGGAATCAAATCATCAATCGAAAAGGCGCACGCAGCAAAGGCAGGCGTCGTCGTCTATCGCTCGGTACGCTTGCCTTCTTTTCTGCGCTACGACTCGTCGCTCGTCTATTTATCTTCTGAAGCCGCCGCCGCGACCACCGCCACGACCACCACCGCCTCCACGGCCACCACCACCGCCGTTCACGCGGCCGCTGCCAGCGTGGGCGACGTACGGAGCAGGCTCAATGCCAGCAACGCCGAGTAGACCCATCTTGCCGAGCGTGCGCTTCTCGAGCTGCGGGACGACGTCGAGACCGACCGACACGCTGTACTGCGCCGCAAGCGCCACACAGCGCGCCTTGTCGATCTTCAGTCGTCGCACGTTGCCGTTGTAGAAACCGAGCCACGCCTGGTACGACTGCTGCGCCGACTTCTCGAGCTCGCTGCCGCGCTTCAGGTTCGCGATGACGCGACCCACGCGGCTGTTCTGGAGCGACACGCCCGCAGGCACCGAGCGCTCCTCGATCGGCAGGTCCGAGAGGTCCTTCAGGAACGGCTTCTCAAAGTCCGCGAGCACCAAGATGCCGCGTCCCTCCATACCGGCACGCGCGGTACGACCCAAGCGATGGATGTACTGGTCGCGGTCGGTGAGTCCGATCTGGAGCACGAGCGAGACGTCCGGGTAGTCGACACCACGCGCCGAGACGTCCGAGGAGAACATGATGACCTTCTTGCCTGCACGGAAGGCATCGGCCGCCTTGGTGCGCGCCGACTGGCTCTTACGCGAGTGGATCTCGAGCACGTTCGGGAAGCCCGCCTCGATGAAAAGCTGGGCCGCAAACTGCGCAGCACGCGCCGTGGGCAGGAATGCCATCACCTTGTACTGCGGCAGCTTCATGTGCTCGGTCAATACCTGCTCGGCGACGGGGAATACCTGCTCGAAGCTGCACACGATGCACTCCTGCACGGTCTGCACGTTCGTCTGGTGGTCGTCCTCGTCGATCGTGTCCACGAACGCGTAGTCGCTGCGCAGAGCCACGCGCTTGAGCTCCTCAGTGGACGCAGGCAGTGTCGCACTGAAGAGCAACGTCTGGCGCTGCTTGGGCAGCACGGCGATAATCTTCATGATCTCCGGACGGAAGCCCATGTCGAGCAGGCGGTCGGCCTCATCCAAGATGAGCACACCAGTCTTCGAGAGCTTGGCGCAAAGCTCACCAGTGTTCTGACCAATGTGGTCAAGCAGACGACCTGGGGTCGCAATGAGGATGTCCAGCGGCGTGGGCGACGTGAGCGTCTTGACGTCCTTGCCGATCGAGCTGCCGCCCACAAAGCATGCAATGCTCAGCGAGTGGAACTTGGTGAGGCGGCGGGCTTCCGTGGCGATCTGGATCGCGAGCTCGCGCGTTGGCGAGATTACGAGCACCGGGATACACTTTGGGCGGCGGCCCTCGCGAATCATGTTCTCGATCACTGGCAGCAGGAACGCGATGGTCTTGCCGTTACCCGTCTTGGCCTTCGCGAGCACGTCCTTGCCGTCCAGGATGAGCGAGAACGTCTCGTTCTGCACGTGCGTGAGGCGCTCGTACTTGAGGTCGTCCACGATCGCGCGCTTGGTCTTGTCCGAGATCGCGAGCGACGAGAAGAGTACGTCTGACAGGTGGTCCATGGTCTTTGGCGCACTAGAGGCGGCGGCGTCCTCCTCTTCCGCATCATCAGCTTCCTCGTCATTGATGTTTTCCTGCTTCACGCGAGGCGCGTGAGGAGCAGCAGCGCCGTCCGTACCCGCCGACGAAGGCTTGTTGCGGCGGCCGCCGCGGCGCGGCTTCTTCTTGTTGTCGTTCGACTCGGTGTCGAAGTTGCGCTTCACAGGGGCGGCCGGTAGCGCCGCGTGACCGTTCGCTGGCACCGCACCGCCCTCCGACTTGGGCTTGCGCGTGCGCTGGCGCTGCGGCTTGGGCTGGCCGTTGCCGTTGCTGGTGTTGTGGTCTTGAGCTCCCTGCATCTTGCTGCGAGCTGGTCGGCGATTTCGATTGTGAAGGAGCTTTTCGCTTTGGCGCGCCCCCTTTTTCTTTGTTTGGCTTGCTGCTATTGCTGTCGCTGTTGCTCGCTTGTCAGCCAACCCATTGTGAGAAAAGCTCAGAAAAGCCGTTTGACTTGGATAAAGTATGGGACTCTGCGAGCGAGGAGCTGTGTTAAGCAGGCCCTCCAACAGCGACTACAGATGAAGCAGAACTTGTTACGGTACATGTCTCTTGAATAAAGTATGGTGTTTGTCGGATTGGCTGGTGGTCCCTCCACTGTAGAATACCAGAAGCGAAACAGTTTCGAGACAAGCATGAATCTCGCCCTTTCTCTCGAAACCTATGCTCTATGACAGGAGATATCTTTCTCTTCCCTGTGATATTGCATTGATGTCGTTTCACTCTTCAGCTTTGAAGCAAAAATAGAAGAAATCTTGGCTTATCGGTTTTGTGTTGGAGATGGGTCACCACTTAACGGATATACCTGCAACGATTGATACGAACTGTACCTATTCCACCACTTTTTACTCAACATCACAAACGACACAGCAGCAAGATGGAGGAGATGGCGGCCATGCTGAACGAGTACGCCGGCGGGCTGCAGCAGTCATTCTCGACGGTGTTCAACCGCGTGGGCGAGAGCCTTGCGCAGAGTGCACAGATGATGCAGATGATGAACAACGTCATGGAGGCGGCACTCCTGCAGAACCTGCGCGTCGAGTGCGACTTCGACGCCACGACCAAGGAGCTGCTCGTCACGGTGGCGAACCACTCGCAGATCATGTTGGGAGACGTGTCGCTGTCCGTGCATAACGACACGACCCAATCACATACCCCTGCACCTGCGCTTTTTTCTCCATTCAGCAAAGTGTTTGAGACGCTTAACCCCGGCGACAAGCACGTTGTGCGCGTGCCGCTACCCATCGTGCCGGTCGTGGGGCATGCTGAGCTGACATTTCGTAGCCCGGGGACCCAAGCGCCGCTACAGAAGAGCTCTCCATTCCGCATCTCGGCCCTTCAGACTACGGCTTTCCAACCAGTGAAGCCAGAGGAAGTGGTGATCAACCCTATCACGGCGGCAACGTCGTCGTTCAACGTCGACCTGCAACGACTGAGGGGAATCCTGCGCCTGAGCCCGCTCGATGCGATGCTCACGCAAGAGACAGGAGCCTATCGTTTTGCTGCCGGGCCAGATAACGCACTCTACTTCCTGAAGGTCATTCTGGAATCAGGCAGAACGACCGGGAATGTGCACATCCAGATCGCAGCAGGAAGAGGTGAGAACGCGAGTCCAGACCTTGATGCTATGCGCCTGTCATGCGAGGCGCTGCTTCAGGATCTAGAAGTGTCCACACAATAAGCAGCTCCAGTGGGATCCTGGTTTGGATATATTATGTATGCGCATGAGCTGAAGTGCCAGTGAAGAAAAATGAAAGTTGGTGTTTTTGTTTATTCGCAAAGCGCAAGCCACGAGTTTCGTTCACTGTAGGCTAGTTAGTTATGCGGCTCTCTCTCATACAAATCAAGCAAACGTCATGATCGTGCGCGTTGCCTAAGCCCACTGGCGCTTGGCGAGCATCCCGCGGTCGCTGAACGACTTGTGCAGGAAGAATGACTGCGCGACGTACATGAGCGCGAGCATTCCGATCTCCATCGTCGTGTACCACATGATCCGGTTGTTGTTGCTCTCGAGCGCTGCGGCAGTGCAGGATAAAGAGAGTCACTCCACCATTTTGAGTAGTTCAATCACACAAATGAATGTAGCAAACGTACTCTGTCGGTGGCGGCGCTCGCGAGACTTGTAGTACACCTGCTCGGACTGGATGAGCTCCAGCAGCTCTTTCAGACGGCCGAGCGACGTCGTCACACCCTCAATGTGCTCTGTACACCACAAAGACGCCACCATTCAATAAGCGACTCGCCACAGCAAGCATGACATAGTGGGGAAAATACAAACAAAAACAAAGTATGCATGGAACACGTACGCTGGCGCGCGTACTTCTCGACCTCGTCTTCGTGGCCGAGCTCGTCCTCCTTGGAGAGGTCGAAGGACGTGTAGAACTCGACGACCTTGCCGTTGTAACCACTGTGCGTGTTGTCCAGACAGAACTTATAGTACCCGCCGCGGTGCTCGGACTCAAAGTTGAAGCCGTTGTGCTGCACGTCATTGTTCTGCTGGTCGCGCTGAGTCGTGACCATCTGGTCGAAGAAGCCCATGCTCATGTCCTCCTCCGTGGGCGGCTGCGGGAATGGGCCGTACGCCTTCAGGCGGATGTCGTACTGGTCCTGCGACTCGAGCACGCCGATCTTGAGGAACGCCGTGCGCTTCGTGCGCACGTACTCGTAGTAGCACTCCTGCGAGTGGGCCGCCATCTCGACGATGAAGCCGTCCGCCACGTGATGGCTCTGCGACACGAGTGCCACCACCGCCATGGCGAGCAACGTGAGGGCCGACGAGAAGATCGAGCGCGCCACCATTGTCGATCGTCTGCTGCTGCTGCTGCTGTTGGCTGTGTTGCCGTGAGCGGTCGTAGAGGTGAGGGCCGCAAGAAGAGATCCACGTAATACCACGAGCTTTCGATCCCGAATGTGATCTTGTCGAGCGTGTAAAAGATAGAGCGGGTCTCGAAGTACAAATTATAAAATATGGACGTAGTATAAAACTAGAAGGGACAAAATGTACACATAGGCTCTCTCTTTGGTGCATACAAAGCTGAAGATGTTTGGCCGTCATACGAGTCCTTGGCCAGGAGCCGCCTGAAGATGTTTGTTCCAGTGTTCTTGCGCAACAGCAAAACAAAGAGCTCAAGTCTGCGATCCACCTTCTCGCAAGCTAGCTAGCTCATCAAGCCCAGCAGCCTCCGCGATGTGGCTCTCCAAGCTCTCAACACACCGACGCGCGGCGGCGCTCGTCTCTCAGCAGCGCTTCGCCGCCGTGCGCGGCGTGCACTCGACACAGACGCTGCAGTACCTCACGGAGACGTCCTTCGAGTCGCTGCCGATCTCCGAGCACTCCAAGAAGGTGCTGACAGAGCAGATGAAGTACGAGTTCCTCACGCACGTGCAGAACGAGACGATTCCGCACATCCTCGAGGGCAAGGACGTGCTCGCCAAGGGCAAGACGGGCAACGGCAAAACCATCGCCTTTCTGCTGCCGAGCATCGAGAACATGCTCAAGGAGCGCAGCCTCGGTGGTAGCACCGCTGGCAAGGACGCCAAGATCGCGACGCTTGTCATTTCGCCCACACGCGAGCTCGCCAACCAGATCGCCGTCGAGGCGGAAAAACTTACTGCCGCACACGGCATGCGCACTGCGTGCCTCGTGGGCGGTACGTCCATGAACAGCGACGTGAAGCAGCTCTCGAACCCGAAGCCGCTGGATGTACTCGTCGCGACTCCGGGGCGTCTCCAGGCGCATTTGGAGGAGAACAGCGGCAACATCCGTCAGAAACTCGGCAACCTGCGCGTGCTCGTGCTGGACGAGGCCGATCGCCTGCTCGACATGGGCTTCCGCAAGGAGATCATGAAGATCATCACGAACCTGCCCAAGCAGCGCCAGACGCTGCTCTTCAGCGCGACGTTGCCCGAATCCACCGAGGAGCTCAAGGACGTAGCACTGCGCCCGGACTACGAGTTCATCGACACGATCCACGAGGACGACCACCAGACAAACGTGCAGACCGTGCAGGAGGTGGTCACGTGCGACCTGCCAAACGTTATCCCGGCCGTCGAGACGATCCTCGCCGAGCACATGCACCAGGAAGCCTACAAGATCCTCGTGTTTTTGCCCACGGCGCGCTCGGCGCAGTTCATGGCGCAGCTCTTCGTCAAGGCCAAGTTCCCGAACGTGCTTGAAATGCATTCGCGTAAGAGCCAGTCGGCGCGCACCAAGGCGGCCGATGCCTTCCGTGCAGGCAAGAAGGTCATCATGTTCTCCTCGGACGTCTCGGCGCGTGGTGTCGACTACCCGGACGTCTCGCTCGTACTCCAGGTCGGACTCACCGACCGCGACCAGTACATCCATCGCTTGGGTCGTACCGCGCGTGCCGGTATGGAGGGACGCGGCATCTTGGTGCTCGCGGACTTTGAGAAGCCGTTCCTGAAGGACCTCTCGGACCTGCCACTGCTGCCAAAGGAGGTGGACACCACGGCGGCAACCAAGGGGTTCCGCACCATCGAGACGCTCGCGCATCTGAAACCGGGCAGCGAGCTCGAGAAGTCGGCGCAGCAGTCGTACCAGGCGTTCCTCGGATTCTACAACTCGAACCAGAAGAAGCTCAACCTGGACAAGGAGAAGCTCGTGGAGCTCGCGGAGCACTACAGCCACCTCATTGGACTCAGTGAGACCCCGCGCATTGACAAGAAGATCCTGCGCAAGATGGGGCTCTTTGGCGTCAAGGGCCTCGAGCCGGCGTCAGAGTCCCAGCGATCGCAGTTCACGACCAAGGGTAGCTCGCGCGGCGGTGGCTCGCGTGGTGGCAACCGAGATGGAAGCGACCGACGAGGAGGAGGTGAAGGCCGTGGTCGCGAGGGGCGTGAGGGACGCTCATTCGAGCGCAGCAGTGGTCCACGCGAGCCGCGCAACTTTGGCGAGTCCTCGTCAACGCCGCCGAGCGAGCGCTTCAACATGGACGACGCGCCCGTGTACGAGTCGCGCAGCCAATCGAGTGGCTCACCACGCTCGCGTGAGCGATTTGGCTCGGAGGAGCGTAGAGGCCGCCCTAGTAACAGAAGCGACGGTGATCGTCGCGCCCCGGGGGACGACTTTGTCGGTAAGCGCGAGGGACGTCCACGTCGCAGCGACTCGGCTCCAACGTCGGGTTCGCGATTCAACTCGGAGAAGCGCAGCGGACGCTTTGGAGGAGAGCATCGAGGCCGTCCAGACGGCGAAGAGCGCGCGCCACGCTTCGGCTCGGAAGAGCGTCGAGGCAGCGGCCGTGAAGGGCGCTTTGAGAAGCGCACGGAAGGACGCTCATCGTCCCCGTCTTATTCCTCGGAGCGTGCGCCGCGAGCTCCACGTTCGGATGGTGGTAAAGAGCGCGCGCCGCGCGAGTCTCGCTTTGGCTCGGAGGAGCGTCGAGGAGGTGGCGGTGACCGCCGTGAAGGGCGCTTCGAACGCCGCACGGAGGGGCGCTCGTCTTCGTCGCCACAGAAGCGCTATGGCTCAGAGCGCAGCGGCAGCGCCCCGCGCACGACGTCGCACAGACGCGATCGCGGCGAGCAGAAGGCGCGCGAACGCACCGAGCGCTACAGCAAGCGCTTCTAAGCGAAGAGAGTGCACAGCCCACAGAGAGTACAGAGACTCTCCTCCATTATACACACATGCAAGAGCCAACCGAACTAAATTAGAGTTATTTCACCAAGCTAGTTTACTCTCTTATTCTGATGCTTGACTGCGTGGTGCATTGGCCACACCAGACGGGCGCAGCGTTTTCTCTATAGTGTCTTTACACCAGCGCGCGGTAGCCCGAGCGGCGGCGCGAGTCCGCGATCCACATGATGGCAACACCAAAGATCGTTCCAATGACCATGCCGCCACCGATCTGAGCGATCGAAGCGCCCCACGAGGAAGACGCCGAAGCCGCGTCATCGGCGCTATCACCAGTGCTCTTGGTGCTCACAACAGCAACAGTGGGGGTGGGGGTGGAGGTAGGGGTGGCGGTGGCATTTGAGGCTGACGTCATCGGAGCCGCAGTGGCGTTTGCTGTTGATGGCGATCCAATGATGACCTCCTGGATCGCGCCATGGGCCACGAATGACTTGCCGGGCCATTTGGCGTACTCGGACGTTGCGAGCCACCACGCCGGGTACCCGGGGGTCTCCATGTCCTCCGGGTTCTCGCCCGTCGTGACGTACCCGTCGGCGAACTTGCCCACGAGCGTCCACGCAAACTGCCACCAGCGCTCGACCACACTGGCCGCAAACTCGTTCGAGCGCTCTTCAAAGTACGCGTCAATGACCTTGTCATCGCTGCCCTTGAGCTGCTCATTCACATGGAGTTCCATGGCCTGGCGAGCTTTCACGGCCGCTCGCTGGACCTCGGCGATCTGCTTGCGGATGTCCTGGCTGATGCGGTCGAAGCGCAGTTGGCTCCAATTCTTCACAAAGTTGAACGCCCACCACGCCGACTGCTGGCTGAACGCGCTCTGTTTGCCGGCCGTGAGGCGGTACGCGCTGGGCACGTCGCTCTGGCGGCACGAGAACGGCACGTACACGGACGTGTGCGGCGAGCTCTGGCCGTACCAGAGCACGCAGCCCTGGGCATCGGGTAGGAACGACCGCGCCTGCAGCACGAAGCTGTAGATCGTGCGGAAGCTCGAGATCGGGCGCTCCCAGCCACCGATCACACCCTTGTTGTCGCCGTCGTAGCGGATCGGTGAGCCGAATGGGCCGGCCGCCACGCCCTTGGACAGATCGTACTCCGTGTCCTGGTAGTAATCGCGCAGCAGGTCCATCACCGAGCTTGGCTCCAGAGGCTGCTCGGGCTTAACCGAGAATGGGTACGTCGCGTACTGCGAGACGATGCCCAGACGCGAGTCGAGCTTGAGCGATGGCGCCACGCGGTCGAAAATGCGCCACACGCGGCGGCCCGTGTACAGCGGATGCACTGGGTCGACGTCGTGGAAACCGTAGGCCGCAGTGAAGTCAAACGGTCCCACGGTTTCGTTCCACCAGCCCATCTCCTCAGCGAACGAGTGCACATTGGGCGACGCCATAAAGTACTCACTGTCGCTCAGGTTCATCTCCCGGATCATAAAAGCGTTTGCGACTGTGACGAGGTGGTCGTCCGGCACGCGCTGCGCCGCCCAGACCGCGCTCGCGTTGTTCTTGCCCGTGAGCACGTGGAAGATCCACACTTCGCCGTACTTGTCCGCAATGCCGAGCGTCTCGGCCGAGTCAATGTACCCGGGGGCCGCCGGATCGCCACTGTCCTCGCTGAAGAAACCGTGCTCCACGGCCAAGTCGCCCATGGTCGTGATTGCGCACCGTGCTGAGTCGCAGCGCTCGAGCGCGATCTTGGAGAGCTCCGCGATACCGAAGAGGTTGTTGCCGTAGGGCAGATCTTTCGGCCAACCGACGGTCTTGGCGCCACACGTGCTCTCAGCGATGCTCAGCTGCACCTCATTCATCATGCCGTAGTCCTGATCGAAGTACGCGTACGTGTGTGCGACCTGCGGGACGAATCCGAGTGGCTCCGTGACTGGTTCGTCGTCGCTCGTCGGCGCGTAGTGGGGTCCTCGTTCGTGGCTCACGAGGCGTGGGTACCCGCCAAAGAAGCTGTACACCGCGCGCTTCGCGCCAGAGGGGTAATCCTGCGCGGGGACGCGAATGAGCCGCAGGTCAGCAGCGCCGCCACCGGCGTCATCGGTGTGCGCCATGAGCGTCGAGCCGTCCACCGTCGCGTTCTTGCCGATCGCGATCATTGTGCACGCGTGCGCGCCATGGTTCTGCTGCAGTGTGAGCACGCCAATGCTGACCGCAGTAGTAGCAGCAGCGAAGACGGACTGCAGCAGCTTCATCTTCTTCCTCTTCTTGTTGCGGCTGACGCAGGCAAGTGCTCTCTGTGGCGTTAAAAAGCGAATACACAGGAGAAATGAAATGCATCACTCCGCCTGCGTTTGTTTTGTTGGGATCTTTTTTGGCGACTGAGCGCTGAGAAGCGGAGATAGAGGCTGGAGGCACAGAATGCTGATCCTTGTATCCGGAATAATCCTTGCACCTACCTGAATCCGTATAATATCTGCTGAAAGTAAAGTGACTGTGACTGTGTCTTAAGCCACGATTACTGATCGTCGTCCCTTGTCAAACGGAAGTCAAACCAGAAAACGGGACGAGCTGGGTTCTTTTTTCGTTGAGACATGGAACTTGTGTCCCGAATGGAAGAGCGAATCACTGGCTGAGTCGAGCGAGGGTTGAATGCGAAATGAGAAACTCGCCTCAAGCGAATCTCGCCCGCCGTCAAAGCGGTCGCTTCTCGGGAAAATCGCCTCCTCTCCGCGATCCAGTCGGAGCACTTTGCGCATGAAGGAAAGAGAAGACCAGCGAGAGAGAGAGAGTGTGTGTGCTGTGAAGATGCAGCTGAATCTGAGATCATGGGAGAGCCGAGCTGCTGCTATAGATTCTCGGAAAGATGGAACTGATGGGATGACAAAGTTCATATTCGCTGCTGCTGCTGCGAATTCGCCGCACCAGAGCTCGTTCAATAATTCTAATGTAGAGAGAGCGACGGGCTTCGGATGCACACTGCTGGTTGTTGTATAAATAAGAATAAGGGAAGATCTACCGACTACCACATGGTCACGACGACACATAATATATAGGGAGTCCCGCAGGCTTGGGACAGATTGGCAGGTTTGCCAACCGTCTACGCGAGCCAGCGAGGGCGCAGGACCGCGTTGTCGCTGTTGAGCGCGCTCGAGAACGACAGGTCGTGGATGGATGGCAGCTTGCACCCATTCGCCACCTTCCGCGCCGGAGAGATTACAGGCAGCGTGAAGTGTGAGTTGGAGGCCGCAGGCGCGCGCACTAAAAGACCGCCGAAGGACGGAGCGGACCAAGTTTTGGGCGCTGGGGAGATGCTTGCCACTGGGGCTGAGGTCATCATCATCACTGGTGACGCGACTTGCTGTGGTACCGGAGCTGGGGTTGGAGTGGCTTCAGTAGTAGAAGTACCTGGACGCGGGAGGATCGGCTTGCACTTGTCACCCGAAGACCAGTACGGCTGGACCGCCGGGCGCTTGGCATCCTGCTGCTGCTGCTCGTCCACACTGTCCGAGGCCGGGCGCTTGCGCGACTTCTTGCTCTGGCGCTTGACGAGCGACATGTCGCCGTAGTTGTCGCGCGTGAAGTGCTCGCGGCTGTAGGTCGAGAACGGCGCGCGCGCCTTACTCCACTTGCGGAAGCCAAAGTAGTTGAGCTGGCGCTGGAAGCTGGCAAAGTTCTTGTTCTTGAAGTAGCGCGGCAGGATCTGGTTCGTCATCGCCTCCTTGTCGAGGATCTGAAACGCGATGCCGTCTTCGGTCCAGCGGATGATCTTGGGGTTCTCGCGACGCAGCATCTGGTGCAGGTGCAGCAGGAACGGCGCGACCCAGCCGCGCTTGAGCGGGTCGCTCTCACTAAGACTGAGGCTGCTACTGCTGCTACTGCTGCTACTGCACGAAGTCGTGGACGTCGCGGGGGACGCAGGGCACTGCACGTGAGTAGCAGCGATGACGGCGTCTTCCGAGCTGAGCATGGCTTGAAGGTTCATGGCAGAGAGCGAGATCGAGGTGATCGGCGCGAACGCGGGGCTTGAGGCGGGAGTTGCAAATGAGGAAGTGAGCATGCTGGAGCTGCTGACGTGGGTGACTGACTGATCCCGCGGAGGTTGATTCGAAAGCAAGGCTGCGTCAGAGGGGAACGAATGCGGGGTGCACGCGGGCAAGCAGACTGGTGAAGATGCGATTTCGATTATTGTGGTGTTGATCGAATGAGCTGTGTGGCGACCGGTTGTTGCGTGTTGAGCTCTGGTTGTGCGGCGAGGCACAAGATTCAAGCGCGCAGAAAAAGAAAAACTATGGAGATTCACTATGCCTCCGCCTGCCGGGCCTCGCTGAATCACTCGCTCACTGGCGTTTCTCCAGACAGATTCAGGTTTAGTCTGACATCATGTACTTTGTATACTTCATCGAGTTTGTGAATCTTGAGACTTGCTAGGGGTGACGATAAGCCAACCAATCATACGTGAGGAGAGTGTCGCAGCTTGAAAACTGACGACCAGATAGCCATATTTATTTTGAGTATCTACCAGATAGTCATTCTACAGCGAGTGACGCCACTGGAGATGGGGCGCACCCTTCCGCATCTTGCCATCTTTTTTTCGGGCGCTTCTTCAGCTGATGCAAAGGGCCGCAAGGCGCGGTCTCGATACAAAACAGTTGCCGAGCGAATCTTGGGCTGCGCGAACCCCGCGTCCCATGCAGCAGGATTCGGAATCCACGGCCGTTTAATTCTTGCGCAGTGGGAAATCACAAGTGAAAAAAGAGACAGTCAAACGACAGCAGATGCGATGATCCAGCGCTTTTGAATCTCGACGAAGGGAAGAGTGTTGGCACGGGTCGTGATAAAAAGAATGGGTTGTGACGGGTTGGGATGCTGAAACTAATGGGTTGAAAAGGGTCGAAATGGGTCGTCGTGGAAGAGATTCCTTTTGATGGTGAAGTGGTGGCGAAGCGACACGAAAAGCCACGAGCCACGAGGAAGAGGATCCAGCTATGCGCCTGCGCTTCGTGCTCGGTATGCGTTTGGAGCTCATGTCTGCCCGCGTGCATAAGCAATAGGCACATTAATGTGTCGCTTCTTACGACCACATCTTCCTTTGATGTACGGCTGCAACGACAGGCAACGTGCTCAGCGCGGTGTCCGTGCTGCTGCTGCTCGTGGCGTGCAGCGAGCCCAAATGGGCGCTCGACACCGTCAACTCGGTCGACATTGGCCTTTGGTACCTCACGGTGCGTTTGTTGTTATAGCTGAGCTAGGCTCTCAATTAGTTGTCTGCTTAATGTGCGCTGTGCGACAGGGGACTGGCGTACAGTACAAGCTCATCAATGCAGGGCTCTCGATCGACAGCAACCACGTCACCACGAGCCAACAAGCATTCACGATCTACAGCCGCTACTGGTTAGAAAAACATTCATGCGGCTTTCTTATATAGATGATGTCCAAGTGACTGATGCATACGCTGTCGATCTCAATTCTATGTTTGCACGAACTCTAACAGCGCTATCCCGACGATCACGGCACAGGACCCGTGGTGCCAGGGTCTCGCAACCGCGACCAGAGGGCTCACTGTCCTGGCACTCATGGCCGCGATCACGAGCTTCATCTTCAGCGTAATGGTCACGATGGACATCAAGACGCCGACCTGGAACGGCGAAGGAAAGGAGACCACGCTCGTGAACTCGGTCGCGTGCTCGCTGTGCCAAGTGGTACTTATACTCCCGGCGGTCGTCTCCTGGCAGCAGATGGTCTGGAAATACGACGCGCAGTGTCGCGCCACCATGAAGATCGACAACTTTGCGTGCATCTCGTCGTCGTTCTCTTACTCGCTCGCCATTGCAGACATCCCATTTGCAACGGCAACATACCTGCTCTGGCGGCTGTCCCACTCGTACTATGTGAGTGTGTGGGAGACTCGTTCTCATTGGAATGCCTGAGTTGACTATGGTGCTCACTAGTTGTTGACGCAACACTGTTTCAGGTAGCGAGGAAGAATGGACAGATCGCCGACTGCTTCACGCTCGCTGCGAAAACAGGTAGGTCCTCCATTAATCCCTGGTTAGCAGTTTGGCGTCTCGCTGAGCCACTGTCTTGGCGTGCTTCACTGCAGACAACGTGGACGAGATCCTGTCGGGGATCGCCAACAGCATCGATATTAACGCGATCGGCTCCGACGGACGCAATGCGCTACACTGGGCGTGTACTCTGAACCGCACGAGCATTTGCCACGTGCTGCTCAAGAAAGGCGCGTCGCTTAGCAAGAAAGATGTGAGTCTGGGTGGTTTTGTATGTGGGTCGACCACTGTTTGCTTACTGACAATCATATGATGTTGCCCTTCGTAGCGAGATGGGTGGACTCCTCTCCACTGGGCGAGTCGCGTCGCGAGCTTGGACATTGTGCGCCTGCTGGCAAAGTACGGAGCGGACCTAAACGTGCAGGACCGCTGGGGCACCACGCCGCTGATGCTCACGGTCGTGGGGGAGAACAAAGCGGCGGCGACGACGCTCATTGAGCTCGGTGCGGACGTCAACGCACGAAATGTATGTCCTGTGTTCGTGAAAAGCGAGTTTGAACCTGGATCACTAAAACCGGAGCCACCCGTGTATCCTTACTGAGGACAGGTGTTTGGACAAACAGCACTGATGCTGTGCATTGAAGCTGGCAAACACCTCTTCCAGCTAGGGGTGGTGTTTCTCAACGCGGGCGCGAACCTGCGTCTTCAGGATGTGCAGGGTATGACTGCGCTGCACTACGCGGCATCCACTGGCAGCCTCAACATCCTGTTCAACATGCTCCAGCTGTGCGACGCAGAGCTCGTGGACAAGCCCAACAAGGTTGGCGATCAGGATGGCATGTGTTGTGCTTCGTGGATGGTCGACTCACAAGATACATGATGGCGTTGTTGTGTACACAGTTTGGAGAGACCATTGCGCAGCTCGCGGTCCTGCGAGACCAGCCTATGGTGTTGGATCTGATCGAGAATTGGAGAAGCGGGAATCCTGTTTCTCTCGCTGGCGAGAGGGACAGTGAGGATAATGATGACGGCACGGACGACAGCGATAGCGATAGTGACGACGACGACACGGAGAGCGACTGAGTCTAGGCATATTTATTCGATGGCAACCAACGGACAAAGGGCAAGGCAGCACAGGGGGAGGTGAGAATAGGTATGAAAGATGCTAGATGTCTATAAAAAGGTTACACTCTACTTGAGCTTCTCGAGCAGCAATTTCGTGCCCGTCTGCGCGTCCGCGAGCTTCTTAAGACTCGGCAGCGACGACTTGAGCGCCTTGGCCACGACCTTCGTGGCCTCCTTCGCGCCATGGTCCGACTCAAGGAACGCGAGCACGACGAACGAGCCGCGGTTTGACGGCGCCCATGTCGCCAGGCTGTCCTTCACGGCGTCTAACAGAGGCACCGCAAACGCGGTCTCCTTGATCACGCGGCGCAGGGCCAGGTGCGCAATGGCGTCCGAGTAGATCGGCTCCTGGCCTTCCTCAGCCGGCTCAGTCAGCACCGCTTCGATCAAACTGGCCTGCACATCTTCGCTTGAACTGCGCTTGAGCACTTCCACGACGATGTCGCGGCCCTCCTTGGATCGAAGGAGCTCGGTCATGTTGCCAGCGACCACTTCCTCGAGTTTTGGCAACAGGCCTTTCAGAAGCTCTTCGCGACGTGAGTTCGGGTCCTTCTTGTAGTTCACCACCAGCTTCGTGGGGTCTTCCGACGACGGCACCATCGGCGGTGCGAGCAGCTCCAGATCATCTGGGGACAAGTACTTCGTGTTCGCAGGGCTAAAAAGCTGGAGCAGCACCTTGCGGCCCGTCGGGTGGAGCGAAACCGAAAGCAAGTGGTCGGTCAGCTCAGCGAGGATCGACTTCTGTACCAGCACGGTATCATCGACGACATCGAGGATGCGCATGATCACGAGGTACCCGCTTGGGTGGTTGCACGCGTCCAGCACCTTGTCCTTCAGGCACTTGATGATGCGCTTCTTGTCCTTGGGTGACCCCAGCGAGATGCATTTGTTCACGACTCGCGCGCCGTTGCGCGTAGCCAGTAGTGCCAACGACGCATCACGGACGTTCGCGACCATCTGCATCACGTCGTCGTGCTCGGCATGGCACAGGTACTCCCAAAGCAACGTCTGCACGAACGCTAGGCCCAGCAGCTGCTTGTCGACCATGCGGTTCAGAATCGTCGCGAGGTGCTTGAGCACTTCGTCCTTTTTGAGCGGGTTCGCAGCCAAGATGTCCGCAAGGTTCTTCTTGTTCTCGGCCTTGAAGTACGCAAACTCCTTGCCGTAGAACTCGAGCTTCAGGCCCGAGATCTGCGCTGGCTTCAGGTACTCCTGCGCGTACTCCAGCACGTTCGCGGCAATGTTGTGCGTGCCGATCTGGACCACCTGGCCTGTAATCTGTTTCACGATCGTCGCGCGGTCCGCGGTGCTGCCGTACTTGATCATCTTCTGCACAAGGAAGCAGCCATACTGCATCTTCGAGAGGTCAATGATGTGCTCCTTCAGCTCCGCGACGGTCTGCGTGCGGTGCTCTGGCTTGCCGTACTTGAGCAGCGCCTGAATCACACGCGAGGCGTCGTGCTTGGCAGCGACGTCGTAGATCTTGCCCTTGACCAAGTCGAAGAGCTCCTTGACGAGTGCTTCACGCTTGCTCTTCTCAACATCACGCTCGCGGATGATGTTCCAGATCTGCTTGGCGCGCGTTACCATTTCGTAGTGCGGGCGCTGCATCTTGCGCTGCTTCTTAGCAACCTTCTGGTCCATAAACGACTTCTTGGCGTCCTTGTCAATGGAAGCGGACGCCGGGCGCTTGTTGTTGTAGCCGCCATCCTTCTTGTACCCGCCTTCCTTCTTGTAGCCACCTTCCTTCTTCTGGAACTTGCTGCCGCCAGCGGCACCCTTGCCCTGGTACGCGCTCTTCTTGTCGTCGACCATCCTTGCTGCAGCTAACGAGAGATTGCTCCGGGCAATTCGATCGTCGAGTGCTCCGCTTGGCTTGCTGAACGGCCTTTTGTTTGCCTCACCACCAACCTTTCCAACCAGTCAAACGTCGCGAATACCATGTGGTTCACACCAAAAAACAAAATCGGATCCCTCTATAAATGCATAATACTTGAGACCATCATTCCTCAAGCGCAAATATGCTGCACGGAAGGGTGCAACTTGCACTTCAAACTTTACCTGCGCAATCTCCGCGACAACGCGCACAAGCGCGCACCTCAGAGCTCCGTCGTGCCTACGCCACTGCGGATGATGACGTCGCAAAGGCCGGCTCTATTGTGGCTCTGCCTATGGTCGATGGTGCTGCCGCCATCGCCTTCCTCATGCAAATAGTACGGAGCAGAGCGCGGTGAGGACGGGAGCGAGACTGGCGTGTCTGTGCTGGCGATGAGCTCGTCTAGGGAGTCGCGTCGCACCGGCTGTAGTCGGTTGTCAAGGAAGCTGTTTGTGATGCTGCGCCCACTACTGCTGCTGCTCAAAATGCTGGAGGTGCTAATGTCGCTGTCATTGGAGATGAAGGAGTCCTCGAGAAGCTGTTCGCGGGCGTACTGGAGCAGTGTGGACGTGTACACCTGGTGATGAAAAGGTACAGTATCCGTGCAAGGGATAATAAGGTTAGAAAGGATGGATCGATTGCTATCTCTCGATGCCATCTCAGCTACATCTTGTCACTCACTGTCGTGGCTTGCTGTTGCGCCCGCCGCGCTCGTGGATCTGGAGGAACAGAGAGAGCAGTTTGCCCAGCTGAAGGAGACAATAATCGTGAGTGTAAGAGCAAATTAACATGAGCGCCCACTGAAGCATTTATTCTCGCACCAGAATCGAAGGCTGATGGGAACAAGAGTCGGCCTCCCGGAGATCGCGGTGATGTCAGCGGTCTGGAATCTTGCGCCACCAGCTCGCGTTTGGAACTCGACTCCAGCAGACTCGGTTGACACGTTACCTCGCCTCCATTTCCCTGTTCACATCAAGAGCGCATTAGCGAGTCATCCTGCTGCTCAGATAAGGTAACCAGAGCCGTCAGCGAGTCCCTTCACCAGCGCTTACAGTTGTGCGGAAGTCCCAAGCGCGTGTCTTTCCTGAGCAAGCGCTGCAGCAGAGTCGTCTCAAAGCCCCAAGCAGTTCCCTGCCCTTGGACTTCGAGGAGAAGAAGATGAGCGCGACGAAAAGCCCTAGCGTGGAGAAGTTCACGGCACCGAGCATGCAGTACGCGTACGCCGTGCGCTTGATATACCACGTCTTGTGAGCGTCGGGGTTGATCTTGAGGTACAGCGTGTTGACTCCACCAAGCAAGAATGCGACCGACATCAAGAAGCCGTAGCACGCCAACAGGATTTGGCGGACCAGCATGACTCGAAAGATTCTTGCATGGTCCGCGCGATCTAAGACCCCACGGTACGCTCGCCAAAGGTAACAACCAGTAACCGGCCCCAGGGTCAGACTGATCACGACCCCAAGGATCGTGAATGTGTGGAAGTATAGGAAGCGATCGATGCCTTGGTTGATCCAGCAGTTGTCTAGCCCGGGGAAGGGTCCGTACCCGCCGAAGCTCCAGCACGCTGCCACAGCGATCGATGGGATTAAGAGAACGCTCGCGTAAAATGTGCTCGTGCGTTTGGCAAGCACCTGAAGTGACACTTGACGGACAACAATCTGGTCACAGAGAGGGATGTCAGTGAAACCAGGATCGAGTGAGAAGCTGACATTGAGACACCGAATGAGAAGCACTAATGCATCGCCAAGACCGTACCAGATAACTCGTGATCATGACGGAGATAACTGTCCAGACCGCAGCGCAGGTGAACCAGTGAATCAGCGTCCCTTGAATTAAGCAGATCGTTGGCCATGGATATGTTCGAAGCAGAACGACTTTACTTCCTGTGACTGCGCTGATGAGCATGCTGCCGTGCAGCCCGCACATCGTCCCGCTACATATCAGAGAAGAAGAGTCCGGCACGAGTATGTAAGTTGCTGCCTTGAATTGGCTTCCTCGCAGCGTCAAAAGTGTGTTTCTCTTACAGTGTCACGGAGAATGTGTTGTCAGGGAACTTGCGGTACTCTTCACGACGAACACGCAGTGCGAGGACGCCGGCAGACGCGACGACGGAGATGATGGTGAGTGGGTCATTGAACTTTCTCTGATCTTCACTGCACTGACCGAGCTGATACGCTGCGTAGTTGTTGTCGTCGAAGTGCATCGCGGATAAAAATGCAGTATTGTCTCCCGTCGCAAATGCTGGTGATGAAGTCACAGCAATGTGCTTCAGTAATGAGTATTTTTACTCAGCTTTCCGGGCACTTCCGCCAAAAGTGGTTCAGGCAACGAAGGTGAGGTAAATATTCGTCATGATCGTATTTTGTCTGGAGTGTGTTTTGCTTTGAAGACCGAATGGCTAACAGTCATTGTTGCAGGTTCAGCAAGCGAGCCATATTTTGGAGAGCCGTTCAGTGTTCATGAAGAGTCGCGGCGTTTTGAGCCCCGATCGAAGTTGAAGAAGACAACAACAAAGTAAAGATCTCGTTCTTCACCGTGTCGCCATTTGCAAAGGAGGCATCTGAAGCGTTGGTGGCACGCAAGCAACAAGAAATTGCCACCAGGTCGTCGGCATGTGCGCACTCTTCTATGACTACAATGTCCAGATCTCCTCGAACCATCGCCATGTGTGCTCAACTTGGGGAGAGACGGATCCTATTTTGGCAGTGGCGCTTGAGAACCGCGAGGTGCACTTCTTCACCGATGAGGTATGTGGCAGTGAACGAATGGGCTGTAAATGCCTCAAAGCGATTTGGCTCTAACCACTGCTCTTTAACATGCTAGGGAGACAAAAGCCCCGGGTGCGAGGTGTATTCTCGCAGCGCTGACATTGTGACGATGGCATGGCAGCCTCGTGGCGGTGCAATTGCAATCGGCTGGAGCGATGGTGAGCTACCTGAATGTGTGCTTGTTAGAAGTTGAGTGGATGTGCTGATGCGTCTCACGCGCGCCTTTTGGTTCTGCAGGAATGGTATCGCTGTGGATCTTCAAGGAGAATTCCGCTCGAGAGGTAAATTCACCGCACACCGGTCGGGTAGGTCTCTTGAAATGGGCACCTGCTGGGAATCGACTCGTCTCAGCGGACGAGACTGGCGTCTGCGCCGTGTGGAAAGTCGACAGTCGCTCGCAGCTGTCGCTCAGCAAGTCGTACACGCGACAGGGAAGCATCACGCACTGCGTGTTTGCAACTAGCCCAGCGCAACGCGAGAAGCTACTGAAGAGGTACGAGGCTTCCTTCATTCTCCTCAATTTTTTTCTCTGACAACTACGCTGACGTTCATGGTCCACACTTCCTCTCGAATTGCTCTTATCCAGCGATAATTTCTCCCAGCATGTGTGTCCCAAGTTCTTTTTTGGAGGCGAGATCGGATCGGTGCACTACGCTGATGATCTCGATCACATCTCTGACATCCAAGTTATGAACCATGCGATCGACTCGATGATGTTCCACGAAGAGCTCAATCGACTGATCGTGATTACGCGAGCGCTTCAGTTAAGTGTGTTTCAAGTGAGCTCCGCGGACGGGACGGTGAAATCAACGTTCAAGGTGAAGCTCAGCGTAGCGGGAGATGGAAGTCTCCACGAAACACGATGGGCAGGTCCGGGTCTGCTCGCCATCGCGTCTGGCGAGCCGCTAGTTCGCTTCTGGGACATCAAGTCTGAAGAGAACAGCGTACTAAGCGTGCCGAAGGCTGGAACGATCAACTATCAGGTGAACAGCATCGACTTCTCACCACGCAAGCGGATTCTGGTTGCTGGAACAACGCAGGGTGTCGTGTTCTTCTGGCGCTGCGTTTCGCTCGCAGACAGTACGAAAGATGGGAATTCGTCCGTCTCGTATCGCTGGGATATCATCTTCACCTCGGAGGTCGGAAGGAGTATCACTCGAATCGGTTGGAGCCCGATCTACTCCACACTGTACGCGAACACGTCCGAAGGTGTGGTGATCTTGCACGAGGGAAATATGCAACGAGCTCTGTGTGGTGACACCGCCGTCATTCAAAGCCACCCGAAAGCGCTTTCGATCGAGAAATACCGCGACGGCACTGTCACGCAGTCAACGCTGGACACAACGCTCCCCATTAAGGGCGTGTCGCACGACACCGCGTCGGTGGTGATCTGGAGCGGATCAAAGGCAGAAGTGTACGAGATCAAGGATGGCGAGAACAAGCGCATCGGGCAGTTCAAGTGCGAGTCGAGTGCACTGGTGGTTCGTGGCGACTCGATCTATCGTACGAATGGGAACCACGTAGAAATTTGCAACGTGCAGGGTGTTGTGAAGAACACCATCTCGTTCACTGAAGCCGAGGGCAAGCCGAATCTGCTGTCGCTACAGACCAAGTTCCTCGCCGTAGGTACAGACCAGGGGCTATTACGCGTGTTCGATCTGTCTCGCCGCGACCCAAAGGCGATAGGCAGTATGGGCAACTTTCTCGAGTCCTACGGAGACGAGACGAGGGCGTCGATTATGCGCGCGATCGCTGTAAATGCCGATGGGACGCGTATTTGCATTCTCGCGGACAAGCTCGAGGGCGCATTGAAGATCCGCGTCCCGCTGAACAAACTCTTTCTGTTCCAGACGGATCTCAACATTTTTCAGCAGTACGACTTTGGTGCAAACAGAAGCCCCAATTTAGTCTTCTTTGACTCGCACGAGCCTCGCTTGCTCGCATGTGAGACATCGAAGAGCAAGGCGGATGTGACGAGCGCTGGTACCCAGGCAACGGATCCCGCCGTTCGACGCGAAGGGGATGACACATCAGCGAGTGAGCCGAGTAACAACAGTGCGTCCCGCCCATCACTCTCCGACAAGGAGATCACGATCATGTTTGCCTCGAACGACCACGGACTGCTGATGCAAGACAGCTTTGACCTGGAGCTGAGGTACAATGCGCTCCTCGGAATCCAGGCGCCGCGCGTGTACTTCATCGCACAGGCAGAGAAGAGTTCCAGCATCGATGCAACCACTGTGGTCAAGTGTGGGAGCAGCAAGGACAGAACGAATAGCATCTCGAAGGCGTCGGCATCCAACAACGAGCCGTTCAGCTATCTCTGCACCAAAATCATGCGCGACTTTGTTGGACTGGACAAAGTGGACGAGAAAGGAAGAGAAGCACTCATCAACTTCTGCTATTACGTCACCATCGGCAACATGGACGAGGCGTATCGCTCCGTGAAGCTTATCGAGAATCCGTCCGTGTGGGAGAACATGGCGCACATGTGCGTCAAGACCAAGCGTGTGGACGTCGCCGAGGTCTGTCTGGGGAACATGGGCCACGCACGAGGTGCTGCCGCAGTGAAAGAAGCAACGCTGCAGCCGCAGTTGGAAGTGCCCATTGCCATGGTCGCAATTCAACTTGGTCTGCGTGACGACGCTGCGCGGCTCTATCGTGAGTGCGGTCGCTACGATTTGCTCAACAAACTGTACCAGGCGAGTGGCTACTGGCAGAAAGCAGTCGACGTCGCGGCGAAACGCGATCGCATTCACCTGAAGGCGACTTACTATGCGATCGCGCAGCATTATGAAGAGATGGGCGATGTGAAGCAAGCTATGCAGGCGTACGAAGATGCCGGTACGCACCAGAAGGACATTCCCCGGATGCTCTTCAAGATGGGGAAACTCGACTTGCTGCAGAAGTACATCTCTACCTCGAAGGATCGCGATCTGATGATCTGGTGGGCTCAGTTCCAGGAAAGCCAGGGCCATTTTGACATCGCGATTGAGAGCTACGAGCGAGCCAAGGACTACCTCTCTATCGTACGTGTGCTGTGCTTCAAGAAAGACTTTCAAAGCGCAGCGAAGGTCGTCAAGACCAGCAATAATCGCGCGGCCGCGTACCACCTCGCGCGCCAGTTTGAAGCTCATGAAGACATCCAGAGTGCGATCCATTTCTTCGCTGCTGGCGGGTGTTATAACCACGCGATTCGTCTCGCAAAGGAGCATCGCATGGATGCGGACCTGATGAGCTTTGCGCTCATGAGTAAGTCCAGTGACATGCTTGAATGTGCTGCATACTTTGAAGAGCGACGCGAGATGGAGAAGGCCGTGCAGCTGTACCACAAAGGCGGGAACGTCGCGAAGGCGTTGGACTTGTGCTTTCAGGCGCAGCTCTTTGAGGAGCTTCACCACTTGACTGATGAGCTGGGGACTTCTAACACGTCGCCCGCGATCCTCAAGAAATGTGCCGACTTCTTCATCACGAACGGCCACTTCGCGAAGGCCGTGCATCTCTGTCTGATCGGCAATCGTGTGAGTGAAGCGCTGGATGTGTGCATGCAGCATGGCGTCAAGGTGACGGAGGAGATGGCGGAGAGGATGACGCCGCCAAAGGACGACACCAAGGACACGGCAGCTGCTGGCGACAAGGTTCAGCAGAAAAGACGCACCGATCTGCTGCTCAAGCTCGCCAAGTGTTGCAAGAAGCAAGGTGCGTACCATCTGGCGACGAAGAAGTACACTCAGGCGGGGAATAAGCTTAAGGCCATGAAGTGCTTGCTCAAGTCGGGGGATACCGAAAAGGTCGTGTTCTTCGCGAACGTGTCTCGCAACAACGAGATCTTCATCCTCGCGGCAAATTACTTGCAGAACTTGGACTGGCGCAAGGACTCGGAGATCATGAAAAATATTGTCGGCTTTTACACCAAGGCGCGCGCGTTTGAGCAACTTGCGGGGTTCTACTGCGCCTGTGCTCAGGTGGAGATTGAAGAGTACCGCGACTACGAGAAGGCAATCGGTGCGGTCCAAGAGGCCGTGAAAGTGATCTCCAAGTCGCGCTCCGAGTCGAAAGAAGCGGTACTCAAGGCGTACGAGACGCGCATTCTCCTCATGGAACAGTTTGTCGTCGCGAGGCAGCAGTTGCGCCAGAACCCGCGGGAGATGATCGAAATTGTGACGAGGCTGCTCGACGAGCCAGGCATCGAAGAAGCCATCCGTGTGGGGGATGCGTACGCTATGCTGGCCGAGGTGCACCACGCCCAGGGCGACATCAACAAGAGCTTCGAGATCATGGAGACCATGCGCAAGCGGGGTTTGATGGTGAAGAGTTACGTCGACCCTCGTGTCATGCAGGATGTGCAACAGAAAATGGGCGTCTCGTCAGGAGGAGACGATGATAAGCGCCGCCGTTCTGTCAAGAGCGAGCACAAAGTGGGTGGTGAAGATGGCGATGGTGACGAAGGAGAGAGGCCAGGCACCAGTCAGAAACGACCGACGACTTCGGGTGGACGGAAAGCCCGCCAGAATGATGACGACGACGACGACATGGAAGAAGACATCGCAGAGGAGGACTGAGTGAGTGAAGCTGGCTTGGCGTAAGAATGTCAACACGCGGAGTGAAGAAGGTGACCATGCATAGATGAGTGAGGGATGAGCCACGTAACCGCGCATTGTTTATCTCAACACAAGGCTGGGATGTCTGCCCTGTTGTCTGTCTATTTACTTTACTGTCTATCGAGCCAGTAACAGTAACTGGGTTCAGTTGACTTGGCTTGAAACGGCACAAGACGGCCCTTCAGCCAAGCGAGATCACAGTACGCACTCGCAAAGCCAAATGAAGGACATCTGGGCTACTACCAGCGCCTTAGATGGAGATAACGCGCAGGAGGCATGGTGTATCGTCGCCACAAGACGAGCACAAGACCCGCAGCGACGCAGCGTCGTCGAATCCACAGTCTCATGCCAGCACGATCCATGATGATGATGAGCCACAGGACCACCAGCAACAGAATGACGGACTGCCTGCGCCAACACTGTCACCAGAAGCTGCAGCGGTACTCAATGCGCTCCCGTGCGCCTCAACGCCTTATCTCACGTGCTCGCGATGCAACAGCGTGACATTCGTGAATCTGCTGCGCGTGCGTCCGCGCGATCATGAGAAAGACGAGGCGCGCCTGGGTGAGTACGAGCAGCTCCCGATCTGCACGGGCTGCGGGAGCACAAAGTACCTGCGCGCGGGTGTCGTGAGCTTCCAGGAGAAGATCGAAGAGGAGAGGAACGCGATCAAGGAGTTCGAGCGGCGGCGCGTGCCCGCAACGTCTTTGATTCAGCGGATCGCACGCGGCTTCCTGGGCCGCCTCGAGTACCGCAGACGCAAGATCGAGCGCGAGCGGTACCTGCGTAAGATCAACAGGTCAGCGACGCGCATCCAGACGTGCGTGCGTGGTATGCAGGCGCGACGGCGCACCATCATTGAGCGATGTCTGCGACTGATCAAGATCATGCACCCGAGTGTACTTACATTTGCGCTCCTCGCTCGACCCGACAAGCCACCAGTGTTCTGGTACCAGAGTCCGGCAGAACGCAGCATCTTCTTCTGGAATTATAGGGAGTTCGTGCGCCGCTCGGGCGGGAAGCCCACGCTCATCAAAGTGGAGACAAACGTACTTGAGATTACGAAACGCATGCTGTTGCGTGAGTACGTGCTCGTGAGCCGCATCCAGGCGCGCTGGCGCGGCATCACGACGCGCCTCGTGTTTCGAGAGTTTAAGCGCCAGAAGGGATGGCTGCGAGGTATTCAGCAGTCGCCCGCAATCAAGATCCAGCGGCTTCTTCGTGGTCACACGAGTCGTAAGCGGTGTCGTGCGCTTAAAGTCACGAATCAGTACCCGTCGCAACTTGAGGCGTATCGGCAGGAACGACTGGAGCAACGGCAACACGACAAGCGCAAGGCGTTCCGCTCCAAGCTGCTCGGCAAGTACCGACTCGAGTACCAAGTGGACAAGACGACGCGCATGATGGCGTTGCAGGTTATTACATCGAGTGGTAAGCTGAGGCACATACAGCAAGCAGATAACAGTGGCGAGGATGAGATTGGCCCAGAGACCCATTCGCATGTCTACCACTCGCTCAAGACAGTCTCTTTTGCGACAGCAGCAGTGACGGCGTCACGCTCAGTGAAGCCCAATAGCCACGGTCACGCAGTCGACAACGCGCTCTCGCGTGTTTGTGAAGATATAGATGTCAGCGACGAGCAACATCGCAGCAGCAGCCTTGTGACGAGGAACCGTAACGCGAACAGCCAGCGCTTCGCCGAGATCAAACGTACGCTCGAGATGAAAAAGAACCACCATCGGCTTCGCGACCCGCGGCTGCACATCCTCAAGGCACAACAGTACGCGCCGAGCGATGCGAGTAGTGCAAGCTCATCAAAGCGGACGAACTTGTAGGAGGTGACTCATAGAGAGTCGTTGTAGTCCTGAGCCTCCGCTGAGAAGACTGTATGGGACCGCGAATGTTGCCCAGTTACCCTTCGTTTGGAGTTTTTCGATCGATGGCTTCAAAACTGTGTTTATGTTTATTTCTGTAAATTATCATATTTTCAAGCCTATATCTCGTATATAAAAAGCCTGCTGAATGCGAATTCGTGCTTGGAAATTATCTCGTGGAAAAGCATTCACATCGCTGGCGATCCGTCACTCAATCAGTCGTTCACTTGCGCCATCGAGAGCAAGCAAGCAGAGCAGCAGAGCACCAAAGCACACAACAAACAGCAGCATGAGCGGAGACTGCGCGATCGTGGCGTTCGGATGCAACGACGACGGACAGCTGGGCCGCGGCGAGAAGCGCCGCATGACCGGCCCTATCGATGACGTGTCGGCCGTGCATTTTCCGCAGCAGATCGAGGAGCTCTTGGGCGTGGACGTCGCCGCCGTATCGTGCGGCTCGCGTCACACCATGGCGCTCACGACCAAGGGCGATGTCTACTCGTGGGGCTGGGGAAACGTACGTACTGCTTGTGCGCATGTGTGATTTTATCTTGTTGCGATCCTGTCCAGTCACTCATCATCGTGAGTATCATTATGCTCGTTGTTGGTTGTTCTTTTCAGATGGGTCAGCTCGGCCACGGCGACTTGAAAAGCTCGAATGTGCCACGCAAGATCGAGTTTTTTGCCGAGCACGGGTTCGAGGTTGACTACATCTCGTGCGGTGGCTGCCACTCGGCGGCCGTGACCAGAGATGGTGAGTCCTTTGTTCGTTTAACTTGGTCAATACTCCTGAATTCCTGCGTTGCTGCTAACTTCTGCTGATACGATGTTGCTTTTACTTTTTTTGCGATAGGTACACTGTACATGTGGGGCGAGGCGCACTGGGGCCAGCTTGGCCTGCCGAAGGAGTTTCGTGATCTTCACCAGTCGTTGCCAGCGAAGTGTCCCGTGCTGCAGGACGGCAGTGAGGAGAAGATTGTCAAGATCAGCTGCGGTACGCTTCCAATAGCTTGTGTTTGTCTCGAATTTATTGCTTTCTCCATCCTAGCTGACTCAACACTGATTGCGTATGAACAGGTGGGGCACACACTGCCGCACTTACCGACAAGGGCCACGTGTACATGTGGGGGCGTTGCGACAACGGACAGCTCGGCATCGGCCACGAGTGGCTCCGTGACTCAGACGATGACGGTATGCTCGGTGTCAGCCGCCCGCACCGCGTCGAAGGCTTTGGCGATGAGAAGGTGGTGCAGGTCGCGTGCGGCGCGTTCCACTCGGCCGCGGTGACTGAGTCCGGTCGCGTGTACATCTGGGGCAAGGAGGACTACGGTATGCTCGGCGTCGGCCAGACCTCGGACGTGCAGACGCCGCGTCGCATTGAGCTCTTCGACAAGACCCCTGCAGTGTAAGTAGTCACTTTGCTCGTGTATGTGCACCATGTTATGGCTAAAGACTCACTGATGCTGACTCATTTGCTTGCAACAGGCGTGTTTCGTGCGGTGGATGGCACACGGTTGTAGTGGCCAAGTCGGGCGCCTGCTACTCATTCGGTCGTGGTGAGTATGGGCGTCTAGGGCTTGAAGACACCAGAAGTCGCTATCGACCACACCAGGTAGGCTGCGGCTGCTTTGTTTGTACTGATGCCACCATTGCAACCTGAAGAGCTCTAACACTGTGGGGGATGCTGTTGCTTTCTGATGACCAGGTGGAAGCGTTGAAGGACGAGATTGTGGTCCAAGCGGCCTGCGGCGGCTCGCACACTCTTTTCCTCACGAAAGACGGCGTAGCCTACAGCTCCGGACGAGCAGAGTGAGTCGATTTCAGTTGTGAAGTTCCTCGCCTCCCTTGTGACTAAAATCACCCCGATGTCGTTATGCTTTCTGTAGCCACGGTCGCCTCGGAGACGAAGAGCTCAAGACGATCCTCGTGCCCAAGGCGCTCCACCTGGGGAAGCTCCCAGTGCGCCAGGTCTCGGCGGGCGGCTCGCACTCGGTTGCTCTGATGCACTCGTCCCAGACAGCACCCCGTTCCCCTCTGCTCCCACCACTCCCGACGATTCTCGAAGTCCCTCAGCGATCGCTCTAGGAGGATGAGGAGCTCTTGCTTGGTATTGTGCTGGCGGCGGATGGTAGGGATGAGGAAAGAGACAGCCAAGATGTGCGCTTGCAGACAAACGATACAAAAAGACATAGTGGAATGATTCCATCATCACAAAGCGAAGCTATAGACAGATACAATAAAACAAAGCAAGTCCGCATGCACAATGCTAGAGAACCACTCTGGAGCCTGGTTCGAATTTACATGTCACCTGGGAAATCAGTGCATTTACGAATATTCCCTTTTTAGATGCTAAATCTACTGTTCTGAGTGAGTTATATATTAGTTATCACAGGATTTTGAATATTATACTTTCGGGTATTTGACAGGTAGCAGATTCTACAGGTTCTTTGAAAGTGCAATGCTGACACGAGCATGCTGGTACGAAAAAGCGCACACGAAGGACAAGGCACACAAGACACAACTGGAGACCATGGGCGGCGGCAGCACAGCAGCAGCAGCAGTAGACGCGGACAGCCACGGCAGCAACAACGAGCTCACAACCTACCAGACGCAGCCGCAGAACGGCGCGATGCGGCTGTGCAACCGTCGCAATAACGGAGACGGCGGCTCACTGGGAAGCGGTGACAGCGTGGATGGTGACGTTGTCACCACGACGCACACAATCAGCGAGATGCGCGTGCGTGAGAGGAGGAAACGCGGCCGACGCAGCGAGAAGCACGTCGTGGTAAAAATGGCCGTGCAGCAGAAGTCGCGCCGACGAAGCGGCGACTCGGACGAGGAGGACGACGACGATTGTGTGGATGATGACGATAGTGACACACACGGGAGCAACAGCAACGGTCAGTACGACGCGCATAATGGGACCCAAGGTATTACGATTGAGGAGGTCGACAACGACGACGAGGAGAAAAACGATACACGTTTACACGTTAAGACCACGCGTGAGCTTGTCGCCGTAGCAAACGGTGGCAATGCTACCATCGGTAGCTCCAATGGTGACTTGCGGATCGCGGACATGAGCGACGCCACAGTCCAAGACACGATGCTGCAGTTTTTAACGGGCTCAGATCGCATGAAGCAGTACCTGTACGATCAAGAAGAACGCTTCCGGAGAGAGAGCGAATATGTGGAGCATCTCCGGCAAGAGTACAAGGCGCTGAAGGCGATGGTGAAGGAGTACAAGTGTCGCGCGCAGGAGCAGAAGCGTGTGCAGCGGATACTGCGCAAAGCGAAGAAGGAGAGCAGTAGCCGCCACTATTCGAGCGGCAAGAGCAGTAGTGGGAAGCGCAAGCTGAAGAAGCAATGCAAGCGGCTGCAGCAGTTCCAGAGCGAGCTGGCGTTGCGGCTCGAGGTCCTGCAGTCCAAGAACAGCGTGTATGAGATGCACGTCGAGAAGCAGCTCGGTGACCTGCGCCGCGAGTACTCGGACAACTATTTATTCCCGAATCCGTTCCCGTTCCAGTAAGAAAGAAAGAAAGACCGACCGCCCACCGACCAATATGGTGGCTGGGGCTCCGTCGCAACTAGCTCACGAGAATAACAGCAACAATGAAGTGCTCGACATTCGTGTGCGTGCGTGGAGGGTGGGTGAATTTGTTTTTGACATTCGAAATTGCAGCGCGAAATCACATTTCAGCCAATTATCAATCGCTATTTCAAATTTCAGCCAATCAGTAGCTTTCCCTCCCAATAACCCAAATTTGCGAATTTTCCACAGCGCACACACTCTCACTCACACACACACACGCAGGCTTGTTGGACGAAAAAGGCGAGCAAGAAGGCGCTCGCTCGCTCGCGGTCTCTCTCTCTCCGATGATCTGGCCGGACGAGGAGCACGACAGTGCGCGGCAGCTGCAGAAGAAGCTCGAATATGCCAAGGAGCTCGAGCTGCAGATCGAGGTACGGCGCGCGCGCCAGCGCGAGGAGCAGCTGGAGCTCGAGGAGCTCGAGCGCAAGTTTCAGCCGGACGACCGCTCGCCCGCCAAGTGGCTCATCGATGGCGGGTACTCGGCACCTGTGGTCCAGCACCCGGACTTCACCAACTACCGCTCACCCTTCCGGTTCCCACAGCAGCAGTTCCAGGGCCAAGGTGTGACTGCTACTGCTGGGCAGACGTCACCGTTGCCGCCTTCAGCCGGTGAGCCCAGCGGCGCCCCGAGCGTGGGAAGAGATAACAGTCCTAGCAGTGGCGCGGCAAACTCGCACACGCGCTTCCGCATCACAGACCTGCAGGAGCAGAGCGACCGCCTGCGTGAGCGCGCGCAGCAGCTCGAGTGGAAGCGCGTGCTCGACGAGCAGGTGCGCGAGAATGCGCTGCTCAAGCAACAGGAAGAGGACGAGCGGCGGCGTGACGAGGCCGGCTCCGTGCGGGAGGAGATGGTGTTTCTGAGAGATCAGCAACTGGCGGCGCAGAGAAGGATGGGGCTTCCAGTGACGGCGGTGTCCCACCAGAGTCCAGCGTATGGCGTTGCAGCAGCGCCAGCACAGCCTCACTACGCGCCAGTGGACGATCACCACGTGTCGGAGTATCAGCAACAGCATCCGAATTACGCCGAGCTGTTACAGAAAAATGACAACGCGTATGGTGTTACTGAGCCATTCCATCGCGCGGATCAAGGTCACTACCGGCATCAGTACGACGCTGCAGATGCGATCACAATGCCGCCGCCAGCGCCATCGCGGTTTAATTACCCAGCGAGCTCTCCACTGCGTAACTTCCGAGAATCACCACCATCACAGCAGCAGTTTCCGAACCAACAACAACAGCAGCAGCTGCAGCAATCCAACGAATCGTTTTCGGACACTCGGAACCTCATCATCAACGAATACCGATCACTCTTGGCAGAAATCCGACGAGAGCGCGAGGAGCTCCGTCAGGAGAAAGAGGACTTACGTCAAGAAAAAGAACAACTGCGGCTCGAGCGTGCGTTGCTGCAGCTTGAGAACGAGAAGATGGCAAGCTACGTCGACGCGCAGCGACGTCTGAACGACCAACAGTTGGATATGCAGCGCCAGGAGACGTTTCGTCACCCTCAGTCTCAGGCTCAACAACAGCAGGAATCAGTAAGCAGTGCGTATCCAAGTCCCATGCGAGAGTACTATCATGCGCCACCATCTTCAGTCCGGCGTCCACAACGGCCGCCGGCCTTCGATCTCTCGCAGATCAACCAGATGGAGCGATCGATCGGTGCTATGGGTCTCGGTAATCGCAGTGTGAGAGAGACGCATCCCCCAGAACGCCGACCAAGTCCAATTTCGATGGACGACTTTGCGATTCCACAAAATCGACGGACGCCGAATGTCGTCGACTCGCCTCGCTTCAAACGACTGTCACAGTTCCGGTTCCAACCAGCAGTGCATGAGCAGGACGACACGAATGCGCTGGATCAGTCCCTCATTGGCGAGTCTGTCTTTGTCGCTCTGAGTCCCGAAGAAGTGTCGAGCGCCGCATCAAGAGGCCCTCCACGCATCACAGAGACCACATCTCCTCGACGCGGTGAGCGATCTGACAACCAAGCCGCGCGCAATGAACTGCGCAACAGTCGCGTGATCAAGAGTCGCGGCTTTTACAACATTGAGAGCGAAGCCAACGCGTTCCCCGTACATGCTGCTGCTGAAGCCGCAGCTGAGAGACGATACGCTGCCGAGAGGAAGAAGAAAAAGAAGAGCAGCGATGCTGCTACATCCAAATCACCGAGTAGGATGCCTCGTAGTGTTGAAAAGTCCCGTCATCGTCAGCAGGAAAAGGCTGTGAGGAGGTTCGAAGACTACGAGATGAGCAGCAAGGCCGTGCCATTTGCGCAGTCGTCGTCTGCGGTGGACACGCAGCAGAAGCAGCAGCGACAGCAGAGAGAGCGACAGTTCGCCTCGTCTTCTGCGACGGCGAGTCGCAACGATGGGGAGAATGGCTCGGAGGATGACCATGAACCTGAGCTCTCGAGAAGCCTCTTCCAGGTGAAGGTGCTGGTGTAGCTCTTGGTCCAGTGAATCAATCTTGAGTATCCATCCGTTTGTTCAACGTTGGCAGCCTTTCATGTTCCTTTTTCACACGTCACATATTTTTGGCTTGATTTATGGTGTGGTGCACATCGTATTTGCATTTCGCGCATTGTGATTGGCTAAATATCGCTCGATTGAGTTGCCGTCCAGCCAAACAAGAAGTGCTTGGACCAAAAAAAGTGGCGTCACGCGAAAAGCTCAAAAAGACAACGAGCGGCGAAGCAAAGAGCTCACGAATGGCGTCGTTCCAGTTCCCCATTGCGACGGGCAAGAAGAAGGCCGTGAAGGTGTTCGAGTGCCCCACGGAGTCGTGGAAGGAGCGCGCGCCAAGAGTTACCAGGGTGCGTTGCTGCTCGCTGCTGTTGTGGCGCTACTCTGCATTTGCGTCTTGACACATGCGTCTCGCTTACCGTGTAGCGTTTGCTGACGATCGATTTGTTCTTGCTGTGCTGCTGTTGCAATAGAAAAACGACCGCGATGCTGAACCAGAGCTGTCACTGAAGCAGCAGATCCGACAGGAGTTTGACGAGACGTTCGAGTCCGTGAAGGATTTTGGTGCTTTGACCTGCCACTTTGCTGTGCTCTTGGCTGCTTGCTACCTGCGGACGAAAGGCCGTGATGCAGCTTGTACTGATGAGCTAACGAGTACTACTTGTTTGCTATACTGCGTGTTCCAGCAAGCGCGAGTCTGAAGGGCAAAGAGAAGAAGGCGCATGAGGCGAAGAAGGTCGAGGCACTCGGCGGTCAAGCTGCGAAGACACGCACGATGCCGTTCAAGATGCTCATGGGGCTCAAGAAAGCGGCTGCTGTTCGCGAGAAGCGACTACAGGAAGTGGTACGTGCCTGCTGTAGTACTCCATGAGCAGTGGTTTTGGCATCTTCATAGACTCACAAAACGGCTTTCGTGCTTGCTTCGAATGTGAACAGAACAAACAGGCGGACGTCGTGTCGGGCAAGCGGAAGGCGAGCAGCAAGTCGAACAGCAGCAAGAAGAAGCAGAAGGTCGACTACGGGCTGCAGGTCACCAAGGGCAAGTTCAAGAACGGCGTGCTGACCGTCGGTCGTAATATGTAAATACAAGCAAACGCGATGGCAGCTCTTTCATTATGAAGCACCGATCAAGATCTGCCCGTGTGTGTGTATGGAGCAAGGTCGTCAATAGAAGAAAATGCGAAAACAAGCTTTGTTGTTGCTCTTATTACCACTGTTGCCTCTCATGTAATGCTGATGAATAGATAGTAGATGGACGAAGTCTGACGCTAGCTGCTTACTCACCCCCACATCCGCAGCGCTTCCCAATAAACTTGTTCACAGCTTTTCTCGCGAACGGGATGTACGACAGGGAGTACCAACATGCCGCGAGGAACTGGAGCACCACGAAGATGAACGTTAGCAGAATCCGCTGGCGCTTGTTGAACCCGCCGTAGAACGCGACGAAGAGCGTCATCGCGATCAGGAAGAGGTAGAGCACGGTGACCGCCCAGCGGTAGCGCTTGAACATGTGGCGCAGCTGGCGTGTCGGACCGACGAGGAACATCGTGGACCCGAGTGTGCAGAGTGAACCCAACGAGTATAAAATCGCGAATGGCCCAAGGTTGCTGGGGCGCAAGCTACAACAATTGCAAGAGCGAGTACACGTGAGCAAAATAAAGGCAGTGATGTGAAGCTTTAAGGAGCTTGAAGCGAGAAGCTGCACTTACCAGATCACAGACAAAATGAGAAGCACGGCCCCGGCACCTCCGCAGATTGCGAAGCCCATCAGCCTTGCTCCATGCGACAGCGACGGACACGACTCCTTGAAGCTGGTATCCAAGTCGTCACGCCATGAACCGGTCGACACTTGCGCCTCCTCATCCGTCTCATGACGCGCGTAGTGCATCTTCGGCTTGGTCGCTGCTACTGAAGCTACTGTTGTTGTATGAAGCACTGGGTCCCTTTCGGGGCAAAGATGTTGTGGGCTCGATCTACCAACTGCCGCAGCGACTTAATGCCAACCACAGAAATAGGAAATCACGGCAAGCTGGGACGTGGCGGAAGTTGAAGCTGAAGAAGAAGAAGATCTAAATTTGAAGATTGTGTTTAACGGGTGAAGCTGGTGTCGCGTGCGACACCGAATGTAGCCATGTTGGCGATTGGCCAACGAAAACCAATCAAAATCCGATGGGGCATCTGCTGCACGACCATTGCAGACCATCGGCGTCGAAGCTCTTCTCGATGGAGTGAAAATACAATCTTGCATCGACGCAATTGTATTGGATTATTCCCAGCAACACACATGTTATCCAGCAATACAGTGCATTGCAGAGAGACATTGAGGAGTAAGTGCTCAGACATTATTCCAGTATCTTCCGCAAACTTTTGGCTCTAAAGTGTGTCAGCAGGTGCTGAGGTGGCACATATCAACATTTAACGGGTGCATACAACTGTCCAGGGATTATGTGCTTCAGCTCATCACGCGTTTTCGAAAGCGATAGGAGAAGTACCAGTTAGTTAGTTAGATGGTCCACCATTTTCTAAATCTTTTCTATGCTGCTTTCGAGTCAACGCTTTGATGAAATCGAACTACGTCTTATTGCTTCGACTGCATTTCAGATTGCCGTAGAGAGCATTGCTAGGGTCCTCACAGTTCGATGATGGTGCGGAGTTGAAATATTCATGTCAATAATCTATTTTTACTAGGCCGCGAACCACATGCCTATGTCCACGACCGGGTCTATATATGTGCACCCATGACCCACTTGGTCCACCAACCTACGTGTTTGAAGCAACTAGTGTGTTGATGTTTCAGAAAGATGCCAGCTTCTAAATGCATGCAACACGGCAGCTTGCTGACGTTTTTTGTGAGGACTTTATGCAAGAAAATCGCGCGCTTTCTTACGAAGAAAAGGTGCGCTTGGGGCGCGTGGACTAGGGCCCATACTCATCGTCTCTTGTTTTCTCTTCCTTCTTTCTCTCGCCTGGAGGTTCCCTCCGCTCTCTCTGTCCGATGTGGCGAGCTGTGAAGTGTGCCAAGCCCGCGCTGACTGATTTAAAAAGGAAACCAAGACCATCACTCCAACTTCAACTTCAAAGTCGCGTCCTGATTGGCTGTATAAATAAATACATTTCAGCCAATAAGATAGTATGCTTTGAAACACCAAAAATCTTTTGGAAGGACGCGACGCGATGCGGCAAAAGACAAGATCGCGAGAAGCACAAGCGTCGAAGGCGAACAACGATCCGAGCTGCACCTCGACGACCGCGCGCTGCCATCGCTTGCGCTGCTGCGACACCTGCAGCAGTAGATACCCCGATCACGTCAGCGAGCGATTTGTTTATTTTCCTGGAAGCAAGCTGCAAGCCGCGATGACGAGCCCACCTAAGCGCGACTTCAGTGAGTACCTACCACACGATCTTGCTGTGGATTGCATACATACATAGGATTCAGCTTGTTCATTCGTGTTTATGTTGTGCAGCGTTTGCTTTCTTTGACGCTGCGCGAACGGACGGGTATATCGTACCCAAGCGAGCAGGTGCGACACTCTCCTCATGTACCGTCAGTGAGCGATTTTTGCCATTTGTATTGAGTGCGTCGCTGACTGCCTCGATGGATGTCGGCTTGTTTTCTGCAGAATCCGACCCCGAGGAACATGACTTCACGGCTGACACCGGGATATTCTCGAACGAGAACGAGGATGAGTAAGTACTACGATGTTGCCTGAAGTCAGTATCCTGGGTGTTGGTTTAACGTTGTGCTGCTGCTGCTTGCAAAGGAATATCGTCAACAAGATTCGCCAGCTGAAGGCGAGCGAACGTGATCACCTCGATCAAAAAACGAAACGCAGCGACCTCGCACGAGAAGTGCTGCGTGGGAACACTGGAGAGCTCTTCATGGATCTGAGTGAAAAAGAGGTAAGTCGTCATTACGGGTCGCCAATCTTTTCTTTCGGGTTATCAACTTACCAACGAAGTTGCTTTCCATTGGCTCCGAGAATCAGATCTCGAAGAGTCCCAAGAACGCTCAAGCGGACTCAAGTGAAAGCATCCAGCTGAACCGCCTCCTGTGAGAGAATGAGAGCAAATATGGTGTATTTGCTCCATTCGGTTGACCAAGTGTTCTTTTGTTGTCCATAGGGATGACTATATGCTCGGGACGAAGGGAGATCGGATCATGAAGCAGATGGAAGAGCTAATTTTGGATGAAGCTGCTGAATCGGCCGTGAAGTTCTCTGAAAAGCAGTCTGCACTCGCGTCGACTGACCTGCTTGCTGATGAGGTAATGCTGTAGTTTGTATACTCCACGCGATAGGACGTGGACACGCAATCTGATTGGGTTCACTTGTACCTTGATCTAGGAACTCGAGTCAGATTTGTTCGCGCTGTCATCCATGGCAGATTTCGAGAAGTACATCTCCGAGAACTGAACGGCTCAACTTGAGTTGGACGGTAGCGATTGCAAGGCTGACAAAGCTGCTTCAATGTTAAATAGTTGAGAAAAACTTTGAGCATCAACAGAAGTGCTCTAAACCCACTCGTGCTGAGCAGCTTGAGCAGACGAGCGAGAACGATTCCGGTGAACGACTTTCTGCTTTCGAAGCCATTGCCGGATCCCGAAGGTCCCTTCCGAGCCGATAGATTCACGCACTTCACTCTCAAGGTCAAGATCCTCAACTGTTAGAGATGAACGGTCACTCAACGGAGCAGCGCCAGCTTCGCGAGGCTCCAACGCTAACGAGCGAGCGTAGCGGCTCTCATCGGAGTCGTATGGCAGGGATACATGGAGCAGTTTCTGAGAAGAAGTCAGAGAAACATCAGCCACGCATACTGAAGTGGATTCGCGAACAGGCACAATCAAAAACTTACATCGGTGACTTTGTCAAATGTGAGCGCGTACGACACCGACCGACGACGAAGAATCTCCATCACCAACTCCCCCATCTTCCGCAGCCGATTCGCATTCACCAAACCCGGCTTCTCAAAGACAGGAAGCTCGTTGATCCCTACGAAGCTCTACAGTTTACAGCATGTCAGTTTTCGAGCGACTCGCACACACAATAGCATGATTTCTGCTCCTACCTGGAGGTAGAGTCCGATGTATGGCATGCACGGGTTGGATGCTTTGCGCATGCTCTTGTTCATCTCTCGGCATCCCTTATCCGAGAGAAACTGCATCTCATTGAGCAGCTTCTTCGACGAAACGCTCAGCTGCGTGTATCAATCAAGATATCGTCAGCTACGGTTCAGTCATCTCATACAATTGCTCCCAGGCACACAAAACCAACCTGGTCGATGGTGCGACGAAGACGCTGGACAGCAGTCGACTGCAGCGCGTACAGAATCGCGGCAAGAGTGTCATAGTTGCTCAACGACAAACAATACTCCGCGGCCTGGATCAACAGTACGTCAAGTGTCTCTGTCAGAGTTTGTTCTGACCCACATTCATAGCAGCAGGCTGAGCTTACCGAGAGAAAGAAGGCGATCACGTCTGCGCGTTCCCGGGACGAGTCTTGCAGCAGCACGGCATTGATAACATACGCAGACAACTGGCAAAGAGAGAAGAATTATACACTTGAGCTTGACGAGTTTCCAATACGGTATACTCTAGGTTGACACTTACGTGTTGAAACCAGCGTCTCGCGCAAAGAAACTGGGAGCTGTAGCACTGCTTGGACGTTTTGATGAAATCCTCAACTGTGTTTGGTCACCAAAGAGAATTGTCAGTTCGCATCGCTTACTGAACAAGAAGCAAAGAAGCGCATGACATACCTGGAATGCTGGTGAACAGAGCATGCGTCATGAGCGTGCACTGCTCCGCCCACTTGGAAGGTTCCGTGTGGCTGCTCAGCAAAAGAGTAAATACGTCAGTCATCTAAATACTGAGCAGAGAAACACGCATCACACATTCTTACCGGTGCAGCTTCGCGGGAAACACCTCCTGGAAACAGTGGGTGTACGGGTTGTACATGTCCTCCATCGCCAAAGACGCCTCGTTGTACTGCTTCAAGCAAGCCTCGCTTCCGCGAAGAGCAAGGTACTCGTGGAAGAGACCCTTGTACTCTTCAACCAACAACGCAAGTTTCCCCTTGTCCACGCCAGTGAATTGCTGCATCAGCGAGTAAAATCGCTCGTGAACGTACTCCGAGTCAGCTACATGCTGCTCCTTGAAAAGCAGGAGCATCACGAATAGGCGAATAAGACCTCGGCCTGCGAAAGCACGCACACACACAAACAAACAACTGTTAGCGACGACCCACATACAGAAGCGTACGATTGATATCTCGTCCATGCAGAAAGCTCACCTTTCTCCTTGCTCCAGGCTTGAGCTTTCAAGCGCTCCGCAACTTCGTTCAGGCTCGAGAAAGTCTCCAGAAAGAGAACAAACGACACGATCTCAGGAAAGCCCACCGTCACGTCATGAACGAGGCTGTTCACGAGGTCATCAATGCGGTAAGACCGAGCCGTCAGCGACTTGCCGCCACTCCGTCCATCCGTCATTTTCCACGAGTCTTGGGGCTTCTGGGAGATCAAGAAGGACATATCCTTGTCGCCAGCCTTGTCGAAGAACGCGTAGTCCTTGGCAGAGTATCCGTAGATGTCAATGTCTTCGTCGTGTGCCTTGCTCAACCTGGCCATCCTTTGAACCAGTTGCGCCAATCGTTCGTCGGCCATCTGGCTCGCCAAGTGAAAAAGCTGACGACCAAACATGTCTCGTTTGTCGAGACGACAGCCAGAGCAAGCCAAGATCTCGAGACACAGCACCATGTGATCTCTTGGGACGTGACCCGGCGGTGTAGCCAGCAAAATCGCCGCAGCGGTCTGTCCATAGCGGTTCTGGGTGTTGGCGTCCGCACCAGCTTCGATGAGTCGAAGAATGATCTCTGAGTCTCCATTTGCCGCAGCGATGTGTAAACTCGTGTTTCCTTCGAACGTCTGGACGTTCGGATCGGATCCTCTCGAGAGGCACAAGTCCACCAGTTCCATTTTCCGTGACGTGACACTGAAATCCAACGGCGTGAAGCCATTCGACCACGCAGTCTTGTGGATGTCAGCTCCAAGCGCGAGGAACGTTGCGGCACCTTCCATGGAGCCCCACGAGCACATCCACATCAGAGGTGTGAGCCCCTTCTTGTCGGGCGCGTCGATCTCCGCCCCCGCACCCACTAGAGTTTCAATGATGATGGCCATGTCCACGGTGCGCGCGACCACGTGCAGGGGGCTTCTACCTTTGCGGTTCAAGACGTTCGGATCCGCACCAAGCCCAAGCAGGTACTCGACCATTTTGCCTTGACCGTGGTACGCAGCAGCAAAAAGCGGTGCACTTTTGCTAGAAGGTGGCTTGAAACCAAACACCTGCTTCCCGCGGGCCTTCCCCCATGAGCAAAGTTCGTTCACGTTCACTTGGCACCCGTACAACCACGCGGTCGAGTCTTTGTCTCCACGCGCAGCAGCGAGACACATCAGATACTGGAACATCTCGGCGTCGAGCGACAGCACTTGGTAGTAGTAGAACTCTGTCATGAACGTCAGCCGCTTTGGAAGCGTCGCAGAGCGTAATCGCCGACAGATTTCTCGGAACGGCATTAGCATCACAGGTTCATCGTTGATTGCGATGAGCGAGAGTCCCGGGATGATCGTCTCACTCAGCGCAGCCTGCGAGAGCTTGCGGACACTGTACACAATCGCGCCACGACCATTTCCGTCTGTGGTAAACTGGATGCCGATCTCCTTCGTCGAAATGGACACAGTGATCCGCGACGCTGAGAGAGACATCCCGTCGGACTGTGGTCCATTGTCTTGGCTCTCGTAGCTCTCGATCCACCTGATCGCATCAAGGAACGACTCGATGATTCCGGTAGTGGTTTGGCAAGCCGGGTGATTCCTGTACACGACTCGCAGCAGCGCGCGAAGGATACACATATCGTCGGCAGATGAGAGCACCAGCACGTAGCGAAAGATGGCCGAAAGCGTCTCATCCGAGACGTCAAAGAGCGCGCCGTGAAATTGAGCGATGGTTTTGAGAATCTCCATCCCAGCGACAATGATGATCTCGATCTTGTGACTTGGAAGCGAGACACAGTCCAGGGAGTTCACGATCTCGGCCACTTGGCTCCAGTTGGAAATTGTCGATAACTCATCCGGAATGCCGAAATCAGCTTGAGGTTTGCCGCTCAGGAGCTTTATGTTCCGCATCGCCTTGCTCCGTGCTATGCGCAGCTGTGTTGTGTCCAGGCTGTCGTACACGGAGCTATAGAGAGCCATGAAGACGCGATCTTCAGCATACCGCCGGATGAGCTTGATCAGCTCGTTGCCTGGCAGCATCTCGATCTTCTTATCCTGGTACAACGCCAAGTGGTGTCTGTCGATGATCGAGTCATCGAGTCGCTCAATGAAATTCTGCACCTCTTCTGCGCGGTGGCCGATGAGCGTAGAGACTTTGAAATCGTCGACGCTCTGTGCGATCTGTGTGTCGGTCACGAAAATCTTGTTCAGCTGGGGGGTGACCGCATTCACGCCCGCTTTCTCTTCGGCAGCAGTCAGGTCAACCTCAAAGCATGGCGCCGGTGTCTTGCGGGCTGCCCGGAGCGCAGTGACCCAGAGCTCCGCCTCCAGCTGGCTGCAGCCGTAGCAGAGAAGCTTGTAATATCCCTTCTCAACCTGGAACACGTACGGCTTGCCCACTTTCCGGATGTCGACGTGCTTAATCGTCACGATACCGTCGTTGAGCGTCATGCTGCCCTGCATTCGCTTCTTACCCTTGTTCTTGTAGTACGCGAACGTGCCGTCTGTAAAGAGCACGAAAAAGCGCGTCTTCCACGTTTTCCTACGAAGAAATAAGCCGAGCACGAGCAATAATCAGCCTTCAGTCGCACAGACGCAGAGATATTTCGCTGCACCACGAGCACCTAGAGACGCACCACATGTGGCCCTGCTTGGTGAGCCATCCCATTTTGATAAAGTTGCCGAGCTTGAGCTGCGCCGCGTAGTATTCGTCGTTCGCGAGCGGGTCGGAGCCGCGGTGTGCGGCGTAGAATCCGTCGCTGTCCACGTACGAGCTGTTGACAGACGTCGACGCGATCGACATGCTGGACAGTCTTGGCGACGGGTCGTTTGCGCTCAGCCGCGCCTTGGCGTGGCGCGAGAACTGGTTGAAGTGGCTGCTGCTCAGGTTCTCAATGCCGCTCGAGCCCATGGACGCGCCGCGCTGTCGCGGCGTCGGCGGCGACGACGCGAGCCGGTCCGGCGACATGTTGCTCCACATACAGCAGGTGACTAGGTATTGCTGGTGTGGGTGCTATCAAGCACGCGTGGGCGTCGAGAAGGAAGGTGTCGCTGCGTCCGTTCTCGTCCTCGTTTGGTGTGTTTTGTCTCGAGGCAAACGCTAAATGGAGAGCGCGAAAAGCGAGTTGCACTATGAGATTGGGTGCACCCAAGTGTTCTTAGGAAAAGCGAGAGCGAAAATTTGCACACGTGAAATCGTGAGATGTTCAAAATAGGAAAAGCGCACCGTGTTTTAACAATCAAATCGTTTTTCAAATGACGATTCCGCAAATCAGGGTAAATCCAGCTGTTTACTTCCCAGGGCGAAAATACCAAAAATGGGTGCAAGCTCGTGCTCAAAATATCAGAACCATCAAGTTCCGAACAAACAAATTCTCGGCTTGAAGTTTGCACTTTTCGACGGTGGATTTTCAGTCTGAACGAGCGAGTGTTGACAGTCTTAAGCCCCGTTACAGTAACTCTACCAATCTCTACCAATCTCTACCAATCTCTACGCTAACAAACGCAAAGTAAGATACAGAATAGTAGATACCGACTCATAGAGTTTTCACAATAACGACAGTAAACTGTCGCCACCGCGTCTCATCGCCATAACCCGATGAAGAGCAGATCTCTCACTTTTTTTGTGAATAGATCTGCAGACTTCCCGCACTCACGAAGCGCAGGATGTTGAATGCCGCATTCTCGTCTCGACCGGCCGTGTACTCGCAGTGTGGACACTTGAACATATCGTTGCTTCCGAGCTTGAGATGAAGTCGACCGCATCGACCACACGTCTTGCTAGTG
>JAADWP010000360.1:0-25938 GCA_023336215.1 Globisporangium iwayamae
CCCCCCCCCCCCCCCCTCCCCATCACCACCACACAACAAGCAAGCGCAAGTCCGCAAGTTTGCAAGAAGCTCGCAAGTCACCACCACCACACAAGCAACTCATCATCAGCAAGTAAGAATGGACGTGCTCGCATGGGTGCGCTCGGAGGTCGAGCCGCTGGCCGCAAGCCTGCAGCCGTCGCTGCCGGATGCCTCTACGCCGCTCTGCAACTTCCTGCGCGACGGCCGCGCGCTCGTGCTGCTCACGGCCGCGCTCACTGCGGCTGAGCCTACGGACAACCAGCAGCCGCAGGACGTCGCGGCGCTGCCCAAGAACCTGCAGCGCTCGCTGCACCAGACGACGACGTTCCACGCGCTCGAGCGCATCCAATTCTTCATCAAGTGGTGTCGCGCGGACGCGGCCCTCGACGCCTTCGTCGTCTTCTCGTCCGTGCAGCTGCTCGACGAGCAGAACGACAAGGTCGTGAGTGCATGTCTCGAGGCGCTGCGCAACAAGTACCGTCCGCAGCTCAAGGGCGCGGCCGTTGCGCCAGCCTCTACGCCGATTGCGATTAGCACCACGACCACGCCCGTTGCGGCTGCTGTTGTTGCTTCGCCTGTTGCTTCGCTGCCTGCGACACCCAGCAAGAGCAGTGGGCTATGGGTCAAGCGCTCGTCAGCGCACCAGCTGCTGGCGTCACCCGCGTCCTCGCGCAACAACAGCAACAGCAGCAACCAGAGCTCGCACGAAGCGGTGGCGCAACCGCCGGTGTCGTCGCTCAGCAACCGCCTCAACGCGTTCCTCAACAAGTTCCCGTCTGAGACGAACGTGCTCACGGGGGCGCCGATCGTGGCCAATGCGTCCCCAGTGGGCGTCGATGAGGTCCAACCGCAGGACGACGATGAGGATGAGGACAACAACGAGGACGACGAGGACGTCGAAGCGTACAATGAAGATGAAGAGGACGTGGCACTCCCGACGGAGCCCCGCGCGCCGTTCGCGGACGCGCTGTCCCCGCGTTCCGAGCACGAGCGCAGCTCCTTCGGCTCGAGCCTGAGCTTCAGCTTCACGTCCGATCCGCGCCACCACGAGTCGCTCACAGAAGACGCGCCACCACAGCCCGACATGAATCTCTCGTTCAGCTCCGTCTTGTCGTCCCCGCCGGCGTCACCAAAGCCCGCCCCACGCCTGCGCATCCCGTCCATCTTTGAGCGCAACGCTGAGAAGGAGAAGGTGGCGGCCGTCGAGACTGCGGCTGTGGCCACTGACCGCAGCAGCTTGACGTTGTCGTCCACGTCCAAGGACGAGGCGCCGCGTGCCGTGTCCAAGCTCAGCATCCCAGCCGCGTTCTCGTCGTCGTCGTCGTCTACCGTCTCGATTGACTCGACCGCCAGTGCGGTCGCCGTCGAGACTGCTTCTGCTGTGGCCACTGAGGCTGCGGCTGCGACCCCGAAGCCCGTGTCGAAGCTTAGCATCCCGGCCGCGTTCGTGCGCACGTCGTCCACGTCGAGTAGCACAAGCGACCGCTCATCCTTCAGCAAGACGACTAGCGCTTCGAATGTTGTGGCCCAGGAGGCTTCGAGTCCGCAGTCTGCGCTCGTGAAGAGGCCATCGCGACTGAAAATCCCATCGGCCTTTGCCTCCGGAGCTGCTGCTGCTACAGCGGCCACGGCCACTGCAGCTGTTGTGGTTGCTGCGGCCACCGCCCCAGTGGACGAGCCTGTGGCCGAAGCCAACAGCTCACCGCTGGCAGCTTTCGTCACATCCCCGTCGACCACCAATCACAGCGCGTCATCCGCATCCGCATCCCCATCCCGGCCTGCGAACAAGCTCGCGGCGTTCCTGAGCACCGTCGAGGTCGCCAACGCCTTCGTGATCGCAGCTGGTGAGGCTTCGCCTGACAATGTTGAGACCGCCGCGGACCAGCAGGAGCGCTTCTCGGACGACGAGTCCGACTCGGACGAGTCCGTGGACGCCGACGACGCGGTCGAAGTGGCCGGTCTGCGTTTCTCGCTCTCGCAGGAGACGGCCATCGGCCTGCCGGATGACTCGACTCCGTTGGCCCACAACCGTGTCCACCACTCGCTGTCGCTCTCGGCCGAGCCTCCGGCCACAAACGAAGCGGCCCCGGAGGACGTCGAGGAGGAGCACAGCATCGAGCATCATGACCACACGGACAGCGAACAGCCGTTCTTCGTGGTCGAGGAGGTCTCGATGACCAAACCGCCGACGAGCTCCAAGCTCTACGCGTTCCTGAGTGCGGTCGACAGCACCGAGTCGCCGCGTTTCTCGCACACGTCGTCCTCCGGAGCTGGTGGCGACGACAAGTCGCACCTAGACGAAGCCGCTGCGTCTGCGGTCGCATGCCTCTCGGGCGGTGGTTCGCACGGCAGCCAGCGCAACTCGGTCGAGGGCCACACGACCGCGTCCGAGCACTCGGAGTGCTCGCCCAGCAACTCGGTGACGTCCCAATCGCTTGCTTTGGCTGCATCCTCAAACGTGATCCTTGAGAAGGAGCGCCTCTCAGGTGAGAACCTGGCGCTGCAGCTCAAGTTGCGGACAGTGGAGGCTAGGCTCAGCGCCAAGGATGTCGAGGCTGCGGCTCTGCGAGCAGAGATTGTAGTGCTGCAGGCGCAACTCGCGGCCGCTGCCACACCCTCGGATTTCCGACTCAAGAGTGCGGCCGAGGCCTTCAAGGCCCAGATCGCTGAGGCCAAGGCGGCTCACATGAAGACGATTAAGGCTGCGCAGGCGGCACGCGAGCAACTCCTGAGCGAGAAGAAGCTCCTAGAAGACCAGCTGCGCAGCATCAAGACCCCGAGTCAGAGTAGCAGTAGCAGTGCCGTAGCGGCGTTGACTGCCCAGCTCGCAGAGGCCAAGGCCACGCACCTCAAGACGATCAAGACCGCCCAGGCCACTCGAGAACAGTTTGCGAGCCAGACGAAGCTGCTGGAAGGTCAGCTGCGAGGCATGAAGCAGCAGAGCCACAGCGCCGCTGCGGCGTTCAGCTCTCGACTGGCGGAGGCCAAGAAGGCACACGTGAAGACGATCAAGGCTGCGCAGTTCTCTCGCGAACACTTTGCTAGCGAGAACGTCAAGTTTATGACCCTCGCGCTGCAGAAGCAGAGCGCAGCAGCGGCACTAAATGCTCAAGTGACAGAGCTCAAGAAGGCGCACCTCAAGACCATCAAGACGGCGCAGTTCTCCCGCGAGCAGCTCCTGTCAAGCGGAGCCACGCCAGTTCAGACGACCACCATCACAGCCGCAGTGCGCCAGAGCGACTCGGCACTCTCGACGCTTGCCGAGCAAAACCGAGCCTTTGAGCAGAAACTGCAGGCCGCCAAGGACAGCGAGGAGGCCGCGCGCAACTCAGTGCAGCTGGCGCTCATGGAGCTCATCCGGTCACAGCAGGCGACAATCGCCCAGCTCTCGCAGCGCGCGGCGTAGATGATAAGCTGCGTGCGGTTTTGGTTGTGTGTGAGAGAGAATGAGGTTAAAATACATGCACGGAGATGAATGAATATGAATTGGTCTTTGCTTCTGTTGAAGTGCTCGGACTCATAGAAAATGGTGAGCTGTAGTGTAGGGCTTGTACTGTAGTCTCTAAATGGAGTCAGTCTGATACCCGGCAAGACTCCGACGCAGGATGAGCGCGCCGACGAAGCCCACGACGATAAAGAGGCAGACGACGGCGGCGAAGAGCCCCAGCAGGTTGAGCGTGTTGCGCAGGTACGCGTTCACGTCGGTCTCGGACCACTCGGGGCACTTGCCGCAGGCCGCGATCTATTCGACCCACACACAATATGAAGAGCTCATTTCAGGTCCCGCCTCGTCTCAGCATCAATCAACCACCGAAGTCTCACATGATATGATAACGTACATCGTTGGCTTCGAAGCCCTGATCCTCCTTGGCGTTGAGCACCGTCATGCCCCGTTGGCACTCGCTCGAACTGCTGTTGTTACTGGTCTTCGAGCTTGTAGGACACGAGACCCAGTAGCCGCCAGCGGAGGTCATGACGCCGTCACAGGAGACGAGCTTCTCGGGAATCACGGAGCAGTTGGAGCAGCCTGGGAGGTCGATGTCGCACGCCAGTGACGAGTTCTCGCTCGCGTGCTGCTTGTATGTCTTGGCGAGCTTGCCGGAGAACGTGAAGCCGCCCACCGCGCAGACCAGGAGCGCCACGAGGCACGCACCGATGCCCAGAATGTACTGTATAGCAGTAGAGAAGCAGTGAGTGGCCGAGTAGAACATACACTAGAGAAATGATGATCGATGGGCGTACGATGAGCAGCAGCGTGCGGCTCTTGGAGCGCGCGCCGATGACGCCGAGGATCGAGAGCGCGAAGATGAACGTGCCGACCGTGATAAATATGAGCGCTAGTCGCACATACACAAGAGAGACAAAGAACAGCTTTGGTCAGCACAACATAGATAGGTCGCACATTGGCTATGGCTACATAAGGCCACTGGCTTACCGATCCACTCCTGGCCCGCAGTTAGCTCGTCTCGCGTCTTGACTGTCAGACCGCATGCGAAAATGCCTAGATGATTCGCAACATGATGGAATGGTTAGAGCCCGTCTATGAAGAAGAAACCATGGTCAGTACCAATGAATGACGCACCGACGCCGAGCACGAGGAAGATGAAGTTGATGACCGTAAGCATGTTCTTCATAACGATTGGCACAGTCACGATGCGGACGACGCAGTAGAGCGACGCGAGCACGACCGCGATGCACGCGAAGCCGATGGCCCCCAGGCGTACAAACTTGTGCTCTAAATAGGAGACTGTGCCCTCGTACGTGCTGCAACACGGTTGCGCGCGCAGGTACGTGAGCACGTCATCGCTCCAGTGATGCTTGAGCCACGACTCGAGTGTGTCCTGCGCAATATAAGAACACGGGATGAGTCTTATATATGCATTATATGTACAAGCGTGTGTACATTACCTGGAAGCAGAATGCAGCGTAGCTGGCGACCAGCAGACATGTGACGAGGAAGAAGTTGAGGAAGAAGTAGAGCATGAGCATACCGCTCTTCTCGCGGCCGGCGCCGACGAAGCCAAGCACCGAGAGCACCACCACGATGCTGCAATCATACACATTCCAGAGTTTACATCGTTAAACTCAACTACAGTAATTTACATAGCAGGCAGCAATGTGCATATGCGTACCCGCCGAGCGAGGCCAGCGCCGCGGCGCTCGCGTGCAGATGCGCCGTGAGCGCCACGTTGAGGCCGAGCGCCAGGAGCACCGCGCCGCCGGCGAACGACAGCGCGCAGAGGAAGCGCAGGAACTTGCGGGACGGTCGCATCGCTCGTTTCTATTAGCTGATGATACCACAAGCGGGTGACTGAGCACGGAGGCGGCAGCGGCGACTCGTGCGGAAACTGCTGCTGCTAATGGCGCTGCTTGTGCCTGGCGAGTGGTTTCTTCAAGGCAACAAAAAAAGATCACCCAAGCTCCAAAGCTAATGGAGTGGTCCACACATGATGGTGTAGTTCACATAATGGTGTGGCTCACACCACCCATTTTGATATCTTGCGGGAGGCTGAAAGGGCACCGTCGCTGCGGAAAACTCTTCTGGCTCGCAACCGCTCAGCTTGTTTTTTTGGGACAAAACCGGCAACAGCCAGACCTCTTGGGTTCTGTCTCTCTCTTCAGAGCCACTCACTCAAACGGCAGCAGATGACAAGCACCAGACAACAGCAGCGAAAGTGACCACCAAGCAACAATTGCTATCTGCTTGCTTATCCTGCGTTGTGGGCTGACACACAACGCGCTTGCAGGGTGACAAGAAGGCGCTTGATCAGGTCAAGTTCAGACGTCCGCAGCCACTCTGGTCAGCAGAGTGAAACTTGGCTGGGAAAGCGGGGTAGAAAAACCACAGCTAGACCTGTGAAATCAAATCAAGTGGCGTAAACATAAGGACTCTCAGCATCCTTCTGACCACATTTACCTATACAAATGAATAACCTTAGTAAGATGATCGCTAAATCCGTTTGAAATAGCATGCGCTATTTGTTGCGCATACACACTTCGCTGCCAAGGAATGCTGTCATTCTCGAATCGGCACAGGAACCCGCAAGTCCTACACAGCAGCTGAAGCAGAGCGCAAGACATTCGTCCCGCATTCCCCTTCGCGCCGCCACCTCCTGCCCCAAGTATTCACCCCACCTAGCTGCCCTCTTCTCACATCATGTCGTCCTCCTCGTCCGTGCTCCAGCAGAGCCTCGGCGAGTCGGAAGTGTTCGACCTCGTATGTGACTACCTGCGCACGCGCCAGTTCTTCGAGGCCGAGAAGACGCTGCGCTCCGAACGCGAGCGCGTGGAGATCGAGGCCGCGCCACGCAAGCCCGCGTCTCCGTCCGAGTACTACACGGCTAACCAGGGCGACGAGACGGAGCTGCCGTCGCTCGCCTCGCGCCTCGAATTCATGCTCGAGCGCAGCTACGTGACGCAGCTTGTGTCCGGCTCCGGCCAGGAGGAGCCTGAGAAAATTTTTGTGCCACGTCATGAGATCGAGGACGCCCCAAAACGCGCACGCGCTAATCTGGACGGCAACGAGGCTCTGGAAGTCCCAGACGTGAACCTGAACTCGCTTGAAGACAGCGAGGACGCGGACGAGTTCAGCATGAGCACCCGCCTGGTCGCCTTCGAGGCGTGCAAGGACGACCCACATGGATCGGCCACGATGCCGATCTACCAGACCTCGACGTTCGCGCAGCCATCGGCCACGGACTTTGGTGCGTACGACTACACGCGCTCTGGCAACCCGACGCGCGCTGCCTTTGAGCGCCAGATGGCCGAGCTTGAGAGCGGCCACCGCGCCTTTGCGTTCACAAGTGGTATGGCCGCACTCTCCGCTGTCACTCGCCTCGCGCACTCAGGTGACGAGATCGTTCTCTCAGACGACTCGTACGGTGGCACTTACCGCCTGCTGAGCAAGGTTGCGGCCAAGAACGGCGTCAAGATCACGTACGTGGATCTGTCGGGCGAGAACGGCCCCAAGAACCTCACAGCGGTGCTCACGGAGAAGACCAAGCTGGTCATGATGGAGTCGCCAACGAACCCAATGCAGCGCATTTGCGACATCAAGCGCATCTCGGAAGCTGCTCACGCCGTTGGCGCGCTCGTCTCGGTGGACAACACGATGATGAGCCCGATCCTGCAGAACCCGCTGAAGCTCGGCGCTGACATCGTCGTGCACTCGGCGACCAAGTTCATCTGCGGCCACAGCGACACGATGTCGGGCGTGATCATCGCCAAGGACCCGGAGCTCTGCCGCGACATTTACTTTTACCAGAACGCCGAAGGCACGGGCCTCGCGCCCTTCGACTGCTGGCTGCTGCTGCGCGGCGTGAAGACCATGAGCCTGCGTGTGATGACCGCTCAGACGAATGCCGAGCAGGTGGCCGGCTTCCTGCGCGACCATCCATCTGTGACGAGTGTGCACTATAGCTCCTTGCTGCCGGCGAACTCGGCGGACCGCGCGATCCACGAGTCGCAGTCTAAGGGCGCCGGCTCGGTCGTGTGCTTCCGCACGGGCTCGCTCGCGTTCTCGCAGCACATTGTGACGGTGACCAAGCTCTTCAAGATCACGGTGAGCTTTGGCAGCGTCAACTCGCTCATCTCGCTGCCGGGCGCCATGTCGCACGCGAGTATCCCCGAGGAGGTGCGCAAGGCGCGCTCGTTCCCAGAAGACCTCGTGCGCCTCTCGATTGGCATCGAGGACGCCAAGGACCTCATCAAGGACCTCTCGCAGGCGTTCCAGTCCTACGTGCCTGCCGAGGAGCAGTCGTAGACAGGCATTCGACCCAGTGTGTGGTCGTGATTTCTTTCACTGATGGGACTCTCTGATTGGGAAGCTTGTAAATGCTCTTCCTCTCATGGGGTCAGAGTGCGCGAGTGCGGCTGGTTTAGATTGAAACCAGCGGCGCTCGCGTGCTTTCGTCACTCTCCGGTGCGAACGCTTGTCGTGAGTGTTTCGCATCGCAGTGTGATTCCATTCTAGAATAGAAGGAGGAGAGAAGAGATGGCCGTGAAAGGCGTCTCATTGTGAGAATACAAACAAACGCGTGTATTGACGATGTTGCTTTCATGCGGAGGGATCAGTTGCGATGAAAGTGTCGCTCTGGAACGGAGCCAGCATTTAATCAATTTATAGAGGTTGCAAATGCACTTAAAGCGATAAAGATGTATGATGCTGTCAAACCCTTCATAACTGATGAAAGCATTTTGAAAGGGTATGTAAAATGACTCTTTCATGGGTTGCTTGTCAACAATCCCAAAAGGATCTGGAATTCGGCAGAGGACGCATCTCGCTCACTCACCCTTCTCTCCCTTTCATACAGCAGCAGCAACATCTTTCGTCACGTGCAAGTGCCCAATTCGCAATCGTCTCCAGCCAGCGCACACGACCAAAAGCTCTACAACAGTACAAGCATGGCCTCCACTGCAGTCACCAGCAACCAGGAAGTGACCACGCAGAGCGTCGCAACGTTCGCCGCTGGGTGCTTCTGGGGCGTGGAGCTCGCATTCCAGCGGCTCTACGGCGTCATGTCCACCAAGGTGGGCTACACGCACGGCCACGTCGATCATCCAAGCTACAAGCAGGTGTGCTCGGGTAAGACGGGCCACGCCGAGGCCATCGAGATCGTGTTCAACGAGAACGAGATCTCGTACGCCCAGCTGCTCGACAAATTCTGGTCGATCCATGACCCAACGACGCTCAACCGCCAGAAGAACGACGTGGGCACGCAGTACCGCTCGGGAATCTACTACCATAGCGAGGAACAGCGCAAGCAGGCGCTCGCGAGTAAGGAAGAGCGCCAGAAGCACGTGTCAAAGCCCATTGTGACGGAGATCGAGGAGGCTACGACCTTCTGGGACGCCGAGGATTACCACCAGCGCTACCTGGAGAAAGGCGGCCAATGCGCCGACAAGGGCTGCGACATCAGCATCCGCTGCTACGGATAAGCGTACGTGCGTTCAACTCTTGGGTTGCATGTCTTGTTTACTCTTCTTTTCTTCATAGTAGCTCATCGAGTGAAGCATGATAGTGTCCACGTCGTAATGCACAATGTAACGAGTCTCAATCGGCACCAGTTTCGTTATTCTTCTGTTAAACCTGTGGCTCGATGGTGATCACACATCGGGCTGCTGCTGGCGCTTCTTCATGCGCTCGAGCAGCGATCCCAATCGCTTCTGCACGTCGCCACTATCGCTATCAGACTTCACTGCTAAGACTGGCGCTGGAGAGCTGATGGTCGACAGCTTAGCCTTGTTGGGCTCATAGCCAGCGACACCACCATTAAAAGCAAGACTCTTCATTGACATCTGCAGTTCGTGCTGTGACTGTTTCTGAGCTGCAGCGAAGTGTTGTCGCTGGTATTCTTGTTGTGTGGTAGGCTCCTCTTCTTCATTGGCGCCTTCACCCTCGTCGTTCTCGTCGTCTTGGCACAGGTTGTGAGTCGTCGACACGTCCTGAAGGTCTCTGCTGAGGGTGTTGCTTGGCGACGAGCTCTTCTGATACGTCTCTGCGGCGATGAAGAGCAACTCGTTCACTTCAACGAGCTTTGCGACAGTGCGTCCAGACGGTTGACTCAACACGAGCGCCTTCATCGCGTGGATGAACTGAGAAATTCAAGTATCACGCATATTCACATCATCATTACAAGCTCTGTAACAAGACTTAACTGCTTGTTGGTGTACCTCCAAGAAGGCATCTTCGGTCTTGGAGCCGAAAATCGTCTGTGCCAGGCTCTCAACCTGAGCTTTCGATAGCCACACGGGGGTCGTCGCGGCCGAGGTGGACGCAGATTTACGCGTCTTCCGGTCGTTCGGTGTCGACTTGGAGAGTGTCGGGCGGTACGCCGACGAAGACATCAGCCGCTAAATCATTTTCAGCATTGTGATTTGAGCACATTAGCTGAATAGCTAAGCCAGCCGGAATTGATACTTACGAATGCCTCACCTGGATCGTGGCCCTGGCAAACAACGTGAAGAGCAGCGTCGACTCGCTGTAGCGCCCTTGGAGGAACGATGTAAAGAGCTCCACGTCGACCCGCTGAGGGTGTCATGAAAGCGGACACGTGAGCCCATACGATCAGTAATTACGGCAGATATACAGTTTTATAAATGAACTTACGTGCTGTAGACTGCGCAGGCCGTCGATGAGCTCCCAGGCCTGCTGGTCCACGAGCTTCTTGAGTCCGAAACGGTTGGTGAGGTAGTGCTTGATAAAGCGGCTGAACGCGTTCGATGACGAAGGCGATACACTCTTGTTGTGGTTGCTGCTGGCACTGAGCGATCTGTCATGGCTCTCTGAGGCGTTGGACGACTGTATCACAATGATAAGATCAGCAAAATAGAGTCAAAGCCGCACCTGAACGATGATGTATCAGAGCAACTCACGTAGCTCTCGGAGCTGCTCGAGCCGTCCTCGTGCCGAGCGTCGTAGATCTCGTTCATGAGTCGCACGAGCCGCGTCTCCTTCACAAAGACTGCTCCACCAGTAGGCCCCCTATTTACGCCATCCTTGCGCCCTCCAATCTATTGGGTTACTCCAAACAGATCAGTCAACGAGAGTCGGGGTCAAGACCATGGATAGCAGAGCCACTCACTCACCAGTGCAGTCAAATTGACGAACTGGTGGAGTTCCTGCGGAACTCCAGCGGAACGGACGTCACTCCCCTTCTCAGCCGCAGTGTCCTCTTCTCGATTGACGTTGCAGTCTACTTCTGTGGATCCTTGCAACTTGTGGCCAGCGTCACTTCGCACGTGTGACTCGTTGTTGGCAGTGTGCAGGCGGACATTGGCGGCGTATTTTCCATCGCTTCCGCGCTTCACGAACTGTGAAAGGCAAAGGAGTTGGTGGGTGAGCACCCGCATACATACAGCGACACCACAGGAGAAGCGATACCTTGACGTCGTGGTCGAGCAGGAAGCGCGTGTACTGCACTTTGGTCTTGGGGCTGAGCTCGCCGAAGACCACCACGTGTGTCGCCTCCATCTTTGTCTTGCTCGTTGTGCGCGTCGAAGCCGAGTCCGCCGCTTCAAGTTCACACAAAGGCTGCTCGAGGTCCTTTTTTATCCATTCTAGGACGTCCCACTTACAGGAACGGCTTGAGGAGCCAAACCCCTTTAAGATAGGGGTTGTTTATCTGATAGTTGTCCCGCTGGTTGACAGTTGGATCCTAGTCACCCGTTGCGAGCAGGTCGCCTTGACAGCAAGAATGTGCATGTGAACAGGTCAGTATTCTCTTCACTCTCCAAATCTCTCTCTTCAGCTCAAGACCAAGATCCACAACTTTTCTGCAGGCGTGCCTCGCCGGCGAACGCGTCGTACGCGTCAATCCCGACCAACTGCACGTGGCTGGACGAGGACAGCGAGCTGGCGCTGAACGGGTGACGACGTGTGCGCGGCCTGCAGTTCTCGAAGGAGCGCGGTGTGGAAATGTACGCCGTCAACGAGGACTACATCAGCCAATTCTGCACAGCGATCGACTGCGGGGGTCACTCGGCCGATAGCAAACCAACCTCACGCGTGCCGCCCCTTTTAGGGTCGCGTTGTGGAAAAGCGCGTGAGAGGTGTGCGGATATGAGCGCCATGCACTTGGGGTAAAAAGTACTACAAATCTGAAGTTTGTGCAAACAAGATTTGCAAAACCAATCAGAAAACGACTGGAGGCAATTCCCTGGCGATAACGACATCGTCGAGGGAGCTTACTTAGCAAAAAACTACTTTTTTGGCGGGTCACTTGGCATTCGTAGGGTGAGTAGAAGCTGGGTTTCCTGACCGGTGCACAAGACGGCGCTATCGCAAGGGTTGACCAGAAGTTGGCTTTTCTATTCGGATAGAAAATTCTTGTGTGTTTTGTCAGAGCTCGTCACGCGAGCTGATTGGACTGGTTGGACTTGTGCTCTTGGGCGGACGGCAAAAGGAAACCAAGCCGCCCGGCCGCCGGCCCTCGATCCCGCATTCTCCAAACGGACTCCTTCCGCACCAAGCGCCTCCAGCAGCAGCAGTCTCCGCACAACCTCCTCACAGTCTCTCCACGATGTGCGGAATCGTCGCGATCTTCGCGTCCATGATGAAGGAGAACGAGCTCCGCCAGGCCGCGCTCGAGGCCGGCAAGAAGTACGTGTGACTGGCTACCTGTCTAGGTGCTTCTGTGTGTGTGTACAAGATCCACATTGCCATTGATGCTTACGGGTGTTTTTTCTTTCACTTGTGCGAGTACAGGATCCAGCACCGTGGCCCGGACTGGAACGGCATCCGCGTGTTCGCGGACAAAGGCATCGCCATTGAGCACGAGCGCCTCGCGATCATCGACCCGGAGTCGGGTGCGCAGCCGCTGGTGAGCAACGACGCGGACAAGACGATCACGCTCGCCGTGAACGGTGAGATCTACAACTACCGCGAGCTTGCGGCCGAGCTCACGACGCCGTACAAGTTCCTGACCAAGTCGGACTGCGAGGTGATCATCCCGCTGTACCTGGAGCACGGCCCAGAGTTTGTGCACAAGCTGCGCGGCATGTTCTCGTTCGTGCTCTACGATGCGAAGAAGGATTTCTTCATGGCTGCGCGCGACCACATGGGCATCACACCGCTATACTACGGCTACGGCGCGGACGGCAGCATCTGGTTCGCCTCGGAGATGAAGGCGCTCGAGCACGGCTGCGTGCGCTTCGAGGTCTTCCCACCAGGCAACACCTTCACGAGCGTCACCGAGTCGTGCACACCATGGTACAACCCGTCGTGGTACCACCCTGACCACATCGGTGCTGACCCACTCGACCTGAAGGTGCTGAGAGAGGCGTTTGAGAGCTCTGTCAAGCGAAGAATGATGTCGGATGTGCCTTGGGGCGTCTTGCTCTCGGGCGGTCTGGACTCGTCTCTCGTTGCGTCCATTGCGGTGCGCGAGAAGAAGAAGCTGGTCGCTGCCGGCAACGAGTGGATTAACCGCGTTCACTCGTTCACCATCGGTCTCGAGAACTCACCTGACCTCATCGCCGCGAAGGAGGTTGCCGACTTCCTCGGCACGATCCACCACTCGTACACATACACAATCCAGGAGGGTCTTGACGCCGTCTCGGAAGTGATCAAGCACTTGGAGACGTACGATGTTACCACCGTGCGTGCCTCGACGCCGATGTTTCTGATGTCGCGCAAGATCAAGGCCGCGGGCATCAAGATGGTGCTCTCGGGAGAAGGCGCTGACGAGGTGTTCGGTGGCTACTTGTACTTCCACAAGGCGCCGAACGCCACTGCGTTTCACCGCGAAACCGTCGACAAACTCCGCTCGCTCTACCAGTACGATTGCCTGCGTGCGAACAAGTCCACGAGCGCTTGGGGTCTTGAAGCCCGTGTGCCGTTCTTGGACGCCGATTTTATGGACATCGCCATGAACATCGACTCAAAGGAGAAGATGATTGACCTCAAGTCCGGCAAGATGGAGAAGTACATCATCCGCAAGGCGTTTGACAACGAGGAGGAGCCATACCTTCCAAAGCGCATTCTGTGGCGCCAGAAGGAGCAGTTCTCGGACGGTGTCGGCTACGGCTGGATCGACTCGCTCAAGGATTGGGCCGAGCGTGAAGTGACGGACCGCCAGATGAAGCACGCCGAGCGATTGTTCCCATACAACACTCCGCAGACGAAGGAGGCGTACCTGTACCGCAGCATTTTCCAGAAGCACTTCGAGAAGGAAGTTGCCGCGCAGACTGTGCCAGGTGGTCCGAGTATCGCGTGCTCCACTGCGGCGGCTATTGAGTGGGACGCTGCATTTAAGAACAGTGCCGACCCGTCTGGACGTGCGATCGCTGGTGTGCACGTGGAGGCCTACGGTGAAAAGTAAGTGGGTCTATCCTGCGAAAGCGGCACTGTCATGCAACTAAACACGCAGAACGGTCTAACAGTGCGCAGCAAGTAGGAGACGACTATGTGCAAAGACGAAATAAAGATGCGTGTTTTCTTCAGGTATGCTGCTTCATGCTTTGTGCTTGTTGAATGGTTGTAAAGTTCGTTGGATTTCTTCTGCGCCGCACTTGAAACCCACAGCGGCGCAAGTCGGCAAAGCGAAACGGATGCCTCTCCAAGTCGTTCAAGCGCGAATAACCGCCCGCAAATAGCTTGTCAATCGCTCACATCAGTTCGGCGCGTGAGAGCCGTGAGCAGAAGGTAAAGCTGCAAAGCCAGCACACCATCTCCGTCGTCTCCTATTGCTGTGGTGTGTTCCCACATACCATGCAATACCAGTCGAGCGATCCGGAGACCGACTTCCGCTGGGAGCAAGCAAGTGAGAAGCCAGGTCTCACTATGAACAAATCGTCCACGAGTCTACCGCCAATCCATGATGCCGGAGCAAGTGAACGAACCTCACTGTTGCCCAGACTTCTTGTGCCGAATGCACACGTGCCGACGCCACCTCCTGCTGTGCAAAAGCATGACCTCAACAGCGCGAGTCGACTCCCAATGCCTCGCCAGCGACACAACATCGCGTCATTATCTTCCTCTTCACAGTTGAAGTTTCCGTCGCTGATCAAGCCCCAGCATCGGATCCCGTCACTGAGCGACAAGTCTGGCAAGTGCAACCAAGAGGAAGAGACCAACCACTGTGATCGTGACCAGCAAGTCCAGAAGAGCGAAGGGAACAATGCGGATGAAGACGAAGTCGATAATGCGAGTCGAACAAACTCCAGTCGCGTGTCTGTGTCTTCAGGAATGCTTGCTGCCACGCCAAAGCCTGTCGCAGACAAGAATCGCGACTTTATCCGAGAGCTGGAGGAGAAAAAAAGGAAGCAGAAGGAAGACGAAGCCCGCAAGGAGCGGCGCAAGCAGAAGCTCCAGGAGAAGCTGAGCCGCAAGATTCTGGAGGAAGCCGCACAAGCGCGTCAAAAGCAACAAGCTGAGCCAGAAGAGAACGGTGCTGGAGACACAACAGATCAGCACCCCGACGACGACCAGCAGGAGCCTGCCGACACGGTCGAGGATGACAAAGAGTCTGACGGCGAAGAAGTCCGCAAGCGCAAAGAGAAGGCCAAGCATCAGAAGAAGCTGCTGAAGAAGCAACAAGCTCTCTTGGAACAGATGAAGGCTAAGCAGAAGGAGAAGCAGGAAGAGCTAGAGCTGGAGAAGGAGAAGGAGCGCAGGAAGCAGGAGAAGGTCAAGAAAGCAATCCTGACTGCGATCTACGATGCCAACGCGCGCCATCAGCTGGAAGAAGAGCAGGAGTATGAGCAAGATGGTGAGTTCAATGACGAAGAGGTGGAAGAACCTGAAGAAATACTCAAACCCGTCGAGAAAGAGCGCAAGAAGAAAGAACTACCATTGCGCAAGACGACAAACGGCCCAACTCTGGCTGCTGCAGGGAGCGCGGTGGCACTGCTACGAGACCGTAAAGAAGCAGCAACGCCTGCCCCACTGCCGAATCCTCAAGAAGAAGTCCCCGATGAGCAGAAGCAGCGCGCGAAAGAGCAGCGCGACGCTATCAACAGGAAACAGCAAGAGTATTTGCAGAAACTCACTGAGCAGCGCAAGCAGAGGCAGAAGGAAGAAGAGGACGCCCGCATGCTCCAAGAGAAGAGAAAGAAGAAAATCCAGCAAGACGCGATGCTTCGTCATCAAGAAGTCGCAAAGCAGCAGCACGAAGCCGCAACCGCTCAGCGCGAGAAAGAGGAAAACTCCGAGAAGACTGTCACTACGGCTCCGCCAGTCGATGTCGAAGCCATGGTAGCTCGTCTGAGCAAACTGAAGGACCGCGACTCGCAAGTCATCCCGGAGGCGCGCGACTACGTCTCGTGGCGGAAACGACACGGAGTACGAGCCGACCAGAGCGTGTTCTGCATGACTGGGTGCTATCCTGTGATCCGCGAGGAACTCGAGAAGCGTGGCTGGTACTACAACCAAGAAAAGGTATCACCCTTCTTTGATCTGAAGTGGTCGCTCAAGAGCGACGATCTCAAGGCGTACAAGCTTGAAAAGCACCAGTACGTAAACCATTTCTTCCAAAACACTGCGATCACCACGAAGGTCGGCTTGCTGCACAACCTGCGCACTATGGTGTGGCACCAGAGCATGGACATCGACACCGTTTTCCCGCGCGCCTATGACTTGAATGAGCCTCGCGACATGGAGACTTTCGTACAGGACTTCCGGTATGGCTTCGCCGAAGGTTTGCTCAAGGAGCTCGCAAAGATCTATTTGCAACGGAAGAAGAAGACAAGTGCGATCAAAGCGAACGTGGGTATCGTGGACGTGCTGCTCTCCGTTGCGAGGAAAAAGGTGAAGAGTAAACGTCCGAATGAAGATGACGAGCTGTCTCAAGATGGTGGTGATAAGAGCGATCAGCTGGAAGAAAGCATTGACAACTTGATAGCTCCAGGCATCGAGGAGCTCGTGACGGATCTGCAGTGGGAAGCTCTGACCAAGTGCCAAGTCGACAAGCCAGGCAGTCTGCGAGCGTCACTGGTGTACAAACGAAAGGTATTTGCTGACGATCGAACGGATGCCTCGCTTGGGATCGAAGGTGGGGGCAATACTGGGATGTCGGCACAGGCTGGTGCGGCTGCGAGTGTCGACACTGTGCTGAGCGCGCTGGAGAAGAAGCAGCAGCGTCAGGTCGAAAAGCAGCGCATGGAGACGTTCAACCGCGAGAAGGCGCGACTCGGGCAGCTTTTAGCGAGAGTCGAAGCCATTGACGAGCGGACTCTGCAGGAAGTCGTGCGCCTAACGCAGGCACTGGAGAAACTCTGTGCGCAGTTCCGAATCAACGGTGGCTGGGACGTCTCACCATCAACTGATCCTGGCACCACCGTCAGCAATCATATTGCAGCAGCAGAGACTGATACAATGGCCAACAAGAGCCGTAACATCTGGATCGTTAAGCCAGCGGGCATGTCACGCGGCCGCGGCATCCGTGTATTCAACAACCTCGACTTGCTGCTTGAGTACGCGGACGTGGAGAACCACAAGGAGTGCCAGTGGGTGGCGCAGAAGTACATCGAGAACCCACTTCTGGTGTGCAAGCGCAAGTTCGACATCCGCCAGTGGGTGCTTGTGACGGGCTGGGACCCGCTCACAGTCTGGTTCTACCAGGACTGCTACCTGCGCTTCTCATCTGAGGAGTACTCCATGGACGACCTCAGTGATCAGTACGTGCACCTCACGAACAACTCGATCCAAAAGTACAGCGACAAGTTTAACGACGTGTACGCGACGGACGACGGTGAGATCCGCGTCGAGGGCAACATGCTTCACTCAGACGACTTCAAGCAGTACATCCGCTCGAAGCTGCACAAGCCTGAGGGCTTCTACGAGCGCGAGATCCAGCAGCGCATGAAGGACATCGTGGTCGCGTCGCTGCAATGCGTGCAAGACATGATACAGCACCGCTCCAACTGCTGTGAGCTCTTTGGCTACGACTTCATGATCGACACGGACCTCACGCCCTGGCTCATCGAGGTCAACAGCTCGCCCGCGTGCGACTACAGCACGCCGACCGCCGAGCGGTACGTCAAGACAGGGCTCGCTGGGATCATCAAGGTGATCGTGGATCACCGCGAGTATGAACAGAAGAAGAAGAGTGGCGCGACGATGCCCGAGCCCGACACGGGCTGCTGGGAGCGAATCCACAAGGGCGAGTACGTCGGCAAGCCTGTGTCGTCCTTCGGAGCGGATTTCTTCGTGAAAGGTGCCAAAGTGCAGAAACCAAGAGGTCGCAGCAACAAGCTGAGCAGCACGAACGGCCCTCAAGCACCAAAGCCCAGCAGTGCCAGCGGCGGTACTGTTGCGTTAGGTCGCCCATTATTGGACGATAACGATGGCTGTATTAGCAAGTTGAACGGCGGGTTTATGATCGTCGAGGAAGACGAAGAGGAAGGAAATGAGCGAGGAGAGCTGCAGGATTCGCTGTCACACGAGCAAACGGATGGCGACGCGTTTGACGACATGAGGGATCCGCATGTAGCAATAGGAGGCACGCAGTGCGAAGACGTGAGCGACTCGGAGGCCGATGAGGAGGACGGAAAGATGGAGGACATGTTGGCCCAAGAAGGGGTTGCTGTCGGCAATCGAGGGCCAGCAGCAGACGCAGAGGAAGGAGGCTCCGAAGAAGAAGACGATCAAGCGCGTGAGGACGACGGAGACGAAGAAGAAGACGACGTGGATCCGCTCTTGTGACCGGAAGCAGCACCGCAGAGCAGCTTACAGAATTAGGGACTGCGCGCTTCCATTGTGCTGAACTTGTGTCAATCAGCATCATAAAGAGCCATTTGACCATTTTTGACCAGTGGACCAAGAAGGTGCTGAGTGTGGATGTCGGCAGAAATGACACACGCGCAAAGGCGGTCGGTCGAGTGATCAGAGTGGTCCAATCTCCAAAGGATCCTTACGTTCAGATGGGGAAAAGAACAAGAACGACTGGACCAAGCGAAACTCACTCACACACATGGTGGGGTCTTTGAACCCAGCGTCTTATGCCAGATGCTATCGCGAAAGCCTCGAGGCGCGCGTCGTAACCCCAGCTGGCGGCAGAATGCGACCGATACTCACAGTCGCGGCGATTTGAAGAGAGCTCTCTATCAGGGAATCAACTATGTTGATGCTGCAGGGAGACCGAGTCCAGGAGACAAAGCATACAAGCGTCAATACTAACGCTGGATTCGTGACAACTCCCCTAGCCGCCTCGAAAGTCGCGCAAAAGTGAATCGACGCTTCTAAAATACGTCCTCACCTGTCAAATTCTATTTGCCTGTCCAGCGACGCGTCAACCTTCAGGCAGAGCAAGGGTCTTTAAACCTGTATAAATAAGTATACTCTATTTACCGATTTTAAACTATATATCGCATTTAATGGATATCAGGTGTCCCACACCACTTTCCGACTGACTCTCGTTCTGAAAAGTGCATGACGGAGCTGCTCACCCGCCATTATCTCGGGTTTCCCCCACACACTCACAGAATCGCGTCGGCAGGCCCGCACATTGGACACCACCAACCAAGCGGCCTCTCCCTCTCTGTAGCCCCCTCTCTACTACACAGAGTTCATGGCGCGCGTGATACGCTGGCTCGCGCCTCTGACGGCGCTTCTCGCGCTGCAGGAAGCGTCGGCCACGATAGACTGCGGCAACAGCGGCAAGGTGATGCTCGCCAAGGGCGCCAAGAGCAACCAGGCACTGGTCTACGGCGCGTCGTGCAACTCCACGGCGCTCACCGTCGACTCGAAGAGCAAACTCACGGCCTCGGGACTCAAGATCGAAGTCGTAAAGAGCATCCCGGACGTCGTGGAGCTCAACCTGGCGCTCAACAGCCTCTCAGCCATGCCTGCCTTCCCGGAGGCCGACGCACTTACCAAGTTGTACGTGCTTGCTCATGATTCTCTCAATTATATAGAGGCCCTATATTTAACGCGGAAAACCGAGTGGGGTACTAACTTGATGGCTTGTGTGTGTGATGGTGAAACACAGGACGCTCACGTCCAACGCCTTCACATCGTTCAAGGACATCAACGTCCCAGCCAACCTTAAAACATTGTGAGTTGCCATGATAACCTTATGTTGCTGTATCAGCTACTGACTGTCAAATGTGGTGCCTGCCATAGAGACCTGAGCTGGAATGGGATCGAGACGTTCAGTGGCATGACGCTCCCGTCATCGCTCACAGATCTCTACGTCGGCGGTAACAAGTTCACGAGCCTTAGTGGCTCGTTCCCCAGCACGCTCAAGCTGCTCTACGTGCACGACCTGCCGCTCAAGAACTCGCTCGCGGACGCCACGCTCTCCAACTCCATCGCCTATTTGTACGTCCGGCAATTCTCACTTTGTCCTCCAGGTAATACAAAGAAAGCTAACGTTGTTGCATTGCGTGCGGCTATCAGATCACTGGTCAACTCGGCCCTGACGACAGTCGACAGCGACAAACTGCCATCCAACCTCACCAGCATGTAAGACCTTAAAAACTGCTACGTCTGGAAGAATGTAAACCAAACTGACTGGCGTCTCTCTCTCTCTCTTGCTCTCTACAGAGATGTCTCCAAGAACAGCCTCACTGCCCTCCCTGCCGAGTACCCAGACTCGCTGCTCACACTGTACGTCTTCATGGATGGATGCATAGCTGTCAACTGAACCTGCAGTATTAACAGACTCTCATCTCATCCCTCTTTCGATGTGTTCATTTGACAATAGTATCGGCAGTGACAACAAGATCTCAGAGCTCTCCAGCATCTCGTTCCCGCGCGGAATGACGACCTTGTACGACAGTCACCTATTCTCGTATTGTGTCTTGTATCATACTCTCTAGTTCATCGACTAACTAACCAATGTGCCTTGACCTTTACAGGAACCTGTCGGGCAACGCAATTACCAAGGTCTACGGCGTAACGTTCCCGTGGTCGCTCGCGACGCTGGACCTGGGCTCGGCGACCATCACGCAGCTCGAACTCTCGCGGTCGGACTACACGACATTCACGCGTCTCAAGGCCTTCAGCGCGTCGATCAAGACCTCGGGCACCTGCGCGAACGGTGCCGAGTCCATGGCGCTGGGCGGCAGCACGGTCTGCGTGCTCTCGGACGACGCGTTCTACAAGACCTACCACCGCGCGACGGTCTCATCCTCGTCCACGGCGGGCAGCACTGGCGGTCCATCGGCGTCCACCAACGGCACGGCGAGCACGAGCAGCAAGTCGAGCAGCCTCTCGGTCGTGCTCATCGTCGTGATCTGCATCGCCGCCGTGCTCGCCATCGCGCTGGCCGTCGTGGGCGTGCGCACGTACAGGACGAAGCAAGCCACGAAGCAGCAGGACTTTGATGGAACAGGCCGCTTCTTCGCGAACAACACGACCATCAGCTCGACGCACGGCACGGGCAACGGCACAGGCAGTGGTAACAACGGCATTGGGTACAACATGAACAACAACAACAGTGGGGACCTGCAAGGCGCTACGGGCTACAACTTCAACACAATCTTTACGGGCGGCAAAGTGACGATGATGGGTGGCACGGCCGTCGAGTCGAGCCTCGTTAAATACCGCATCCCGTCGAGCGACATCAAGGTGGGCAAGGTGATCGCTAAGGGCGGCTTTGGGGTCGTGCACATCGCGCACTACAACGGCGACTCGGTGGTCGTAAAGCGCATCCTGCCAGACAAAGCGAGCGACGACCGGTGCCTTGCGGCCTTCCTCGATGAGATCAAGCTCTGCTCGACGCTCACGCACGCCAAGATCGTGCGCTTCGTTGGCGTGAGCTGGAACACGCTTTCGGATATGGCTGTGGTGCTTGAGTTCATGCCGAATGGCGACCTCGAGCAGCTACTCAAGTGTCAGCAGTCGCGCAAGGAGAGCCACCCGGACGAGTTTGACTGGTATCAGAACTCGGCGACGCTGCCGAGTAAGGCTGCGCTGGCGCTTGACGTGATGGAGGCCATCGTGTACCTACACTCTTTCAGCTCGCCGATCATCCACCGTGACCTCAAGGCCAAGAACGTGCTGCTCGGGCCGGCTTACGAGGCCAAGCTGAGCGACTTTGGCATCAGCCGCGAGTGGGCCGTGGACACGACGATGACCGCCGGCATTGGCACGATGGCCTGGATTGCACCCGAGGTGCTCCGTGGCGAACGGTACACGGAGATGGCCGACATCTACTCGCTGGGCGTCGTGCTCTCGGAGCTGGCCACGTGCAACAAGCCGTTCGAGGGCGTCACGAACGCGCTAATCGTGCTCAAGGTAACAAGCGAGGAAAAGCCGGACCTGGGAAAGGATTGCCCCGAGGACATCCGTGAGCTGGCGCTGCGCTGCCTGAGCTACAACGCTAGCGACCGGCCGAGCGCCATGGTCGCGCACTACGAGATGCGCACGCTGCTCAAGCTGCACACGGCCTTTGAACTGTAGCTGTGAACAAAGCTTTGATTATCGTGAAAGAAGTGAAGAGGGAAGAAAGTAGTAAGGCTAAGCTAATAACTATGAATGTAAACACACGCACACACAACGAGCACTGATCTGCACCTGTTTATTGACTGACTACCCTTGGCTCAAGCTGTTTCGACCTGCCATATCAAAGGATGAATGAACTAGTCTGAAGCCATTCCAACACTTCGAAGTCCAAGAGCTTGGAGAGTGAACGACAAGAAGGACAGGGTAGGTCCCGGAGCACTCTCGGGCACCTCCGACAACCACCAAGTGACTTTCAAAAAATTTCAGTAGGAATCAAAGACATGCTTTGAGGAATTTGATTTGTGTGAAAACAAGAATTGTATGCGTAAATTAAGCCATGCAGCATGAAATCTAGGAGCTAATGCTGAGTGAAACCGGTTGGCGATCATCAACCAGATCATCTAATCTGTCTATGCAGACAGGAAGGTCTTGAAGGCGTCAGCGTCGGCGAAGGCGGCGTTGCTGGCGATGGCGTTGAGCACCAGTTCGAACTGCTCCTCACGCTCGCGGATGAGCTCCTGGCTGTGCTTCCCCTTGAAGAGCGTGCTCAGGTTGGCCTTGGGCAGCGGCGGCAGCAGCGACGAGCTGGCCAGCTGCGCGTAGAGCTGCTTGAAGTCGTTGTAGCGTTTCTGCAGCGACAGGCTGCCGTCCGCGGCCTCCACGTGGTAGAAGACGACGCCCTGCTCCGTGATGGACACGCCGCTGACCGTGAAGTGCTTCTTGGTGGCGCTGGCGGGCGCTGCAACCACAGCAGCCACGCCAGTCTCGTTGGTCTTGGACGCGTTGGACGCTGGCGCCGAGGTCTGAGAGTGTGGGGCGCTGGTTGGAGCGGCAGCCAAGGTGTTGGACGCTGGGGCCGAGGCCACTGGCTCCTGGACTGGGGTGGATTGCGAGCAGCCCATTGCTTGGTAGAGTACCTGGTTGGAAGTGGGAGGTGAGAGGTGCTGTGTGAGGCGCGAGGCGGATTGAGGAATGAGAGGAGACCGGGGGAGGTGGAAGGCTTGGGATGGAAGTGACCTGGGTGGGATGGCTGGTGAGGTGCACCTTTGGCTCAGCGTGCAAGAGCGAGCCGGTGGAAGCTAACGGCATGTAGCAGGGTAGGTGGCGTCCGTCTGGTTGGCTGGGCCGCCAGAGGGCGCGTGAGAACGCCACCTGGGCTTTAGAGAGCGACATTCACACACCCTCGCAAGCCATTCCAGAGCCATACTGGTTCGTTTTCTGTACGATTGAGATTTTTCAGACGACTCCATCTGGATGGAGCGCGTGATCTCGTGCGAATGGCTCAGGTACTCGGAAATCGCCGTGTGTTACGTTGGTTTCACCCATCTGAAGGATGGGAACTGCGTCCAGCCCGCCATGTCTCTCGGTACTCCATACCGCATCGCAAGCTCTTGATCAATCACCGCGACTGTGGTCACGCGAGGCTGCTCTTGCGATGCTAGAAAGCTTCGAGAGGCAATAAATGTGCTCATGCTCGCAAGCTATCCGGATATCACCTGGAGACTTCAGCTACTCAGAATGTACCCAGCCAGGCTAATGAAAAGACCCCCTGCTGGAGTTCAATGCTTCGTTACTTTGAGTGGATTTGTATTTTATCCACGACCCAAAAAATCCAAAAGCCAAATTGCGGAACTCTGATGGCAGACCAAGCGAATGCAGCACCACGACCTGCGCCATTGCCGGTGCATACAACGCGCGAGTACCTCACACCGCCAGATGAGGTGGTGCTCACGTGCGCGTGGGTTGTGGCGCGCGAACATGCGCAGATTGCTGCGCTCCCGCACGTTGCGCTCTCCGTCAGCGCCTTCCTGGACTTCTCTCCGCGCTACACGCTGCTCCGCGCCGTGCGCAAGAGCGACCTGCGGCTCGTGCAGCAGCTGATACGGCACACTGCAAAGGACAGTAGCCGATACCAGTACGTAGCGGGGATCCAGGCCACACTTGCGGCCGAAGAAGCCGCGCGCAATGGAGACGCGGTCATCCTGCAGTGCCTCTACTCGGCGTACCCGGGGGAGATCGCGGTCGAGGGCGTGATCGAGGAGGCCGCGTCCAACGGAGACCTGGCCATGGTCCAATGGCTGCACGCGCACTCGTCCAACAATAGCAGCGGTGGGGCAATGTACAGTGAGTTCGCGATTGACGAGGCCGCGGAGAACGGTCACTTGGCCGTGGTGCAATGGCTCTTTGAGCACAGGCGCGGTCAGTACACCGAGCACGCCATGGAGACCGCGGCCGTGAATGGCCACCTGAGCGTGATCGCGTTTTTGCATCGTAATACACTCGTGGAGCTCTCGGAGGGCACGATGGACCAGGTGGCGGCCGCGGGCAACCTTGAGATGCTCCGCTGGCTGCAGGCACACGGCTACGACGGCTGCACTGAGCACGCCATGGAGGCCGCAGCTGAGCACGGCCACCTGCACGTGGTCCAATGGCTGCACGACAATGCAGGCGTTGGCTGTACGTCCAACGCCTTTGAGAACGCCGCGGATAACGGCCACCTACAGCTCGTCAAGTGGTTCAACGTGCACTACGATGATGAGCACTGGACACCCGAGGTCATGGACCTCGCAGCAACGAACGGCCACCTCGAGATCGTCAAATACCTCCATGCCCACAGGCTCGAGGGCTGTACGGTTCGCGCTATGAACTCAGCCGCAGCCAAGGGTCACTTGGACGTGATCAAGTTTCTACACGAGCACCGGATGGAAGGCTGCACACGCGACGCCATGAACTACGCGGCCTGTCGCGGCCACCTAGAGCTCATCCAGTGGCTGCACGTCAACCGCCAGGAAGGCTGCACGTGGGTCGCGATGAACGAGGCGGCCCGCAATGGCCACCTGGAGATTGTTAAGTTTCTACATACGCATCGATCCCAGGGCTGCACGTCCGCGGCCATGGACGATGCGGCCGGCTGGGGCCACTTGAACGTCGTCCAGTGGCTCCATGCAAATCGCCAGGAAGGTTGCACGCAGGCCGCCATGGACAACGCGGCGGTCAGTGGCTTCCTGGAAATCGTCGTCTGGCTCCACGACAACCGCATCGAAGGTTGCACGAGCCGCGCGATGGACGGTGCAGCCGAGAACGGCCACCTGGGGATTGTTCAGTTTCTCCATGAGCACCGGACCGAGGGCTGTACGAAGAGGGCCATGGACACGGCCGCGAGCCGTGGATGGCTCGAGATCGTTCAGTGGCTGCACGAGAACCGGACCGAGGGCTGCACGACCCAGGCCATGGACAACGCGGCCCAGGAAGGATCCTTAAACGTGGTTCAGTGGCTACACAAGAATCGTAGTGAGGGCTGCACCACGCGGGCTATGGACGAAGCCGCGGGCAACGGCCACCTCGAGGTCCTTGCCTTCCTCTACGAGCATTATGGCCACGTTGGCTGTACGTCGGACGCCGCGACCAACGCCGTGTGGAGCAACAATCAGCAGATCGAGACACTCCACTGGCTCTACGAGCACTGTCCACACATGATGGATCTCGAGGATCTTAGGGAGAAGGCCGAGCAAGCAGACATTCGTCACGTGCTCCGCTGGCTCGACAAGCTCGAGCAGCAGCGGCAAGAAGCGTCGGCCTCTTAGAACAAGTGGACGACGCCCAGCGGATCCAATAGATCCATAGCGAACGTACGCAGGTCCAGAAAACGAGCTTCTGAGCTGAGACTAAAGTGGCGATTGTTCAAGCGCTGTGGATCATCACCGTTGAAGCCCCAGGGAGGCTGTGGTGATATGACAACGAAGCCTTGAGCTCAGGTCGGACTCTAGGCTTCAGGCTCGGAAAGCATGAGGCTTTGCGAAAAATAACGGGAACGAAAACTCTAAGCTCTGAGCCTTCGAGCTACCGTAGTGGCTTCAGATGGGTCCAGGGATCTCTCTTTCTGCTGCGCGCATTTCCCAGTTTCTCCTGATCCGGCGCCTCCAAGCGTTGGAGGGATCTGCAGAGATCCGCTCTGGTGGATTGTGCGTATAACCGGCAGACTCGACAGTGACCGCGACGAAGCCGGTGTTTATGATGTGACGTAACGTAGG